>CALYLW010003078.1:0-17963 GCA_944989445.1 Ampullaceana balthica | reverse complement strand
CACCAACAACACGCCTCATGTACACTCTCCCCTTCCATATCGGAACACACACCACCAAATACACGCCTTATGTACACTCTCACCTTCCATATCGTCACACACACCACCAACAACACGCCTCATGTACATTCTCCCCTTCCATATCGGCACACACACCACCAACAACACGCCTCATGTACACTCTCACCTTCCATATCGGGACCAACACCACCAACAACATGCCTCATGTACACTCCCACCTTCCATATCGGCACACACACCACCAACAACATACCTCATGTACACTCTCAACTTCCATATCGGCACCCACACCACCAACAACACGCCTCGTGTACACTCTCACCTTCCATATCGGTACACACCACCAACAACACGCCTCATGTACACTATCCCCTTCCATATTGGCACACACACCACCAACAACACGCCTCATGTACACTCTCACCTTCCATATCGGCATACACACCACCAACAACACGCCTCATGTACAATCTCACCTTCCATATTGGCACCCACACCACCAACAACACATCTCATGTACACTCTCACCTTCCATATCGGAACACACACCACCAACAACACGCCTTATGTACACTCTCACCTTCCATATCGTCACACACACCACCAACAACACGCCTCATGTACACTCTCCCTTCCATATCGGCACACACACCACCAACAACACGCCTCATGTACACTATCACCTTCCATATCGGGACCAACACCACCAACAACATGCCTCATGTACACTCCCACCTTCCATATCGGCACAAATACCACCAACAAAACGCCTCATGTGCACTCTCACCTTCCATATCGGCACACACACCACCAACAACACGCCTCATGTACACTCTCACCTTCCATATCGGCACACACACCACCAACAACATGCCTCATGTACACTCTCACCTTCCATATCGGCACCCACACCACCAATAACACGCCTCATGTACACTCTCACCTTCCATATCAGCACCCACACCACCAACAACACGCCTCATGTACACTCTCCCCTTCCATATCGGCACACACACCACCAACATCATGCCTCATATACACTCTCATCTTCCATATCGGGACCAACACCACCAACAACACGCCTCATGTACACTCTCATTTTCCATATCGGCACACACACCACAAAAAACATTTGACATATTGTATTATTATTAGAATTTCTTGTTATATTTGAATACTCTACTTTCTTTTACATATGGACATTGTTGTATTTTAAGACAAATTTAATATTTAATTCTATAAATGTATCAACTAGTTTAATATATTAAACAGTTAATTTTATTGATTACCATTTTATTGTGTTTAATTTCATAAGAAAAATAAACAAGTAAAAATGAAGTGTTTGACTGTTTTATATTATTGTTTTTTTTGTGTTTGTTTATTTATAAATGTATTTACATAAAAGGAAATGTTTGTTAATATGACAACATGTGGGTGGTGTGGGCAGTTGTGGATTTGTGGTGTACATTATTGTGATATGTGGTAACATGCGGATGATATATCAATTTCTAGTGAACCAGTTTTTTCGGTACATCAGTGTTGACAAACCTGTACTGTGATTGTTTCAATGTGGGATATTTAAACAAATCAATCTTCTTATATCATCAGTGAATGTGTCATCATATGGGGGAACTTATAAATGTTACGTCATAGTGCTGTTATAGAAAACCATATGTCTTAATCCTAGTGGTTAGTAATTTTACAAAGACATATGGATAGAAACTACTTTCCTTGTTTCATGTGGAAGAAAAAAACGTATACAACGTCTTGTTCTTCCATCGTCCATTGCTTATCTACATAAACCATAAAAACGTATACAACGTCTTGTTCTTCCCATCTTCCATTGCTTATCTACATAAACCATAAAAACGTATACAACGTCTTGTTCTTCCCATCTTCCATTGCTTATCTACATAAACCATAAAAACGTATACAACGTCTTGTTCTTCCCATCTTCCATTGCTTATCAACATAAACCATAAAAACGTATACAACGTCTTGTTCTTCCCATCTTCCATTGCTTATCTACATAAACCATAAAAACGTATACAACGTCTTGTTCTTCCCATCTTCCATTGCTTATCTACATAAACCATAAAAACGTATACAACGTCTTGTTCTTCCCATCTTCCATTGCTTATCTACATAAACCATAAAAACGTATACAACGTCTTGTTCTTCCCATCGTAATTGCTTATCTACATAAACCATAAAAACCAACACGATAACAAAATTCAAACTTTTATAAAATGCAAGTTTCAACACAAAGCGATGTCATTGTATTGCATACGTCTTTAAAAAAACAGCATCTATCCTGTGATTTTTCTGTCCACATCCAGTCCATCTCTTTTATCTGATTCCTAGTTTATACTTTATTGTTCCCCATCTCAGTGGCTATTTGTGTTGTTTTACCAGCCTCATACATCGTGTGTACATTCCATGCTCCAATGACGGTGGTGGTCCTGGTAGAGATGATGGACGTCGGCCTAATAGCTTCAAGTTTCTGACTTTCACTGCTTGACGACATACATTTCTATGTATAAATTACTTTCACTGCCTGACGTCATACATTTCTATGTATAAATTACTTTCACTGCTTGACGTCATACATTTCTATGTATAAATTACTTTCACTGTCTGACGTCATACATTTCTATGTATAAATTACTTTCACTGCTTGACGTCATACATTTCTATGTATAAATTACTTTCATTGCTTGACGTCATACATTTCTATGTATAAATTACTTTCACTGCCTGACGTCATATATTTCTATGTATAAATTACTTTCACTGCTTGACGTCATACATTTCTATGTATAAATTACTTTCATTGCTTGACGTCATACATTTCTATGTATAAATTACTTTCATTGCTTGACGTCATACATTTCTATGTATAAATTACTTTCACTGCTTGGCGTCATACATTTCTATGTATAAATTACTTTCACTGCTTGACGTCATACATTTCTATGTATAAATTACTTTCACTGCTTGACGTCATACATTTCTATGTATAAATTACTTTCACTGCTTGACGTCATACATTTATATGTATACATTTCATAATATAAATAAAAAATTCCAAGAATTGAAAACAAAAAAGAAAAGTATTAAATTAGGATTTCTTTAAATACACTCATTAGTCTTCATTGATTTAAGAATATTAATTAATTGGAAATCTAATACTTCTTCTCTTGCTCTAAAAAGTGTAATTAAACTATAAGTAAAGCTCAAGCCTTTTTCCATACAGTGTCTGGTTTAAGCCGTGTAAAAATTAGGTCGTCATTTTAACAAATATATTTTAACAAATATACAAAATTATGTAAACAAAAAATATAAAGTGCATATTTTCATTTTTCTTTTACTTATAGTAACAGCATTTTAACTCAAACTCTGAGAAAAAGAAATGTACTGTAACATATATATATATATATATATATGTATGTATGTGTGTTTTTTAAAGAAAACGTATTATTATTATTAATTTTAATTTATTTTATGATTTTTTTTTACTTTTGCTCTTTCGCTCTTTTACATTACAGAAAATTTCCCGCTGGTTACCCATCATGTCTTCCGAAAACATATTTCTTTTCCAAAATCGGAGATGAGTGCAATTTTAATTTTTGTGTCATTGCTAACGATTCCATTAAATTACGGATAATACCAGTCTATTAAATATTTATATAAATATATTTTTCATTAAAGAGATATATTATATTTAGATATTTAGATTGCTGAGTCATATATTAAAATAGTTTAATAAAAATACTTAATAAATAACGTATCTGGAGGTTGACAATAAAAAATAATGGTGTGATCACACCCACTGTCCCATAACTTATATATCGTATCTAGAGAGACCAGTTCGTTTCTGCATATTTCAATGTCTCTTGTATTGTGTCCATCGATTATTTTGTTCCAGAGATCTGACATCATGGTCGCATTTGTATGTGTTCTGTCTAGCCAAAACCAAGTACTGTTCAGTCGTTCGTCAGTCTCACTGGTGGAAATGTCTAATTCTGAAAGCAAATAATTGTTAACATTAATTGAAATAATATATATATATTTTTTTCTTATTGGGTAGCGTCGGCTGTCTTAACGCTTGATACAAAAAATATTAATTATATCAATAGTAAAAATTCAAGATAGAAGTGTTTTTATTATTTTTGTTTATCATGGGCAAACTAATACAAATGAAATATTTAAATTACACATATTCGTTTGTTTGTTTGTTTGTTTTGTTTGTTTGTTTGTTTGTTTTTTCTTTCAAATAATTAAAAATGGTGCCATTTAATGTATACATCTTCAGTTTTAAAGATTTGGTCTTTGTACCTCAATAAACTATTTTTTGGAATAAATATACACACATATTTTACACAAAATATTTCATAAAAATAAATGAACCTACTGCCTTCTGGTGCTGACTGTCCATCAATTATCAGAGACGTATATTTAAATGGCACCAGGTATGAAGAAACTATGAGGCAATCATCGGATGGCTAATTGAAATTCAAAGATAATTTTTATTGTTATGTTTTTAATACGTTAACGTTAATGGTTTCCTCACCTACAATAACACCCTACATAAGATTAATTTGAAAAATGTAGTTACATTTATTTTTTTAAAATATTTATTTCAGTTTATTTGTAAATAGAAAAAGAAAACAATTTCAGAAAATAACTCAGAATACAGTAATTTAAAAAACGACTCTGATGCCGAATTTAGTTTTCTTTTTAAAAGATATGTAATCTAATACATAAAGATGAAAGTTTGTTTGTTTGTTTGTTACCTATGGAATTCCACACTGTTGGACCCAGGATGCTGAAATTTTGCATGGGACCCTCATTGGACCCGAGACAGGTCATACCCAAGGTGACCACCCCCAGAGTAAGCGGGCCCATAATCAGAAAATGTAGAGCCAAATAAAGACAAAATAAATTCTCATTTCGAAATTGAACACGTTCATGCGGACATTTGGTGCGTCATTTTTTCCAATACTTTATTTTGAGCTGTGCGCTTTCAAAAATATTTTATTGTCAAATTACGGTGCGCACATTTTCGTGTACGCATCTATACTAATAAAAGGTTTTTTTTCCTTATATAGCCTATATAAAATATGAAAATCACTAATTCTTCTATTTCCCGAGTAGGCAGAAGCATGAAACATTGGAAAGTTGTTGAGTACAAACCAGCGATGGCAACGGGAGAAACAAATATTTAAATTATCACTTCTTGGGGGCCGGGGGCCCAAATGAAGTTTTTTCTATGTATGAGCAATATAAAAACTAAAAATCACTAATTCTCCTATATTCCGTGTAGGTAGATGCATGAATCTTTGGGAAGTTGTTGAGTACACTTTCGCGATGGTAATAGGCGAAAAAAATATTTAAATTAACATTTACTGGGGGCCGGGGGCGCAAAAGTACATTTTTTATAATATTATAAACTGACTCATCACAAATTCTCCAACTTCCCGTGCAGGTAGAAACATGAAAGTTTTGTTAGTTGTTGAGTGCCCTGTCACGACATAAAATGGCGAAAAAGAATTTCAAATTTCACACTCTTGGGGGCCCGGGACCCAAACGATGTTTTGTCCTAATATGAGCTATTTAAAAATTGAAAATCACTAATTCTCATATTTGCCGGGTAGGTAGAAGCATGAAACGTTGAGAAGATGTCGAGTACATTTTCGCTATGGTAACATGGGAAAAAATATTTAAATTATCACTTACTGGGGGCCGGGGCTCAAATGTAGTTTTTTTTCTAATATTAAAAACTGACTCATCACTAATTCTCCAATTTCCCGTGTAGGTAGAAGCATGAAAATTTTGAAAGTTATTGAGTACCCTCTCACGACGAAAAATGACAAAAAATAATTTTAAATTTCACTTACTTGGGGGCCCGGGGCCTAAAAGCGTTATTTTTCCTTATATGGACTTTATAAAATATGAAAAATCACTAATTTTCTTATTTCCCAAGTAGGCAGAAGCACGAAACTTTGGGAAATTGTTGAGTACAATCCCGAGATGGTAACAGGCGAAAATGTTTTTAAATTATCACCTTCTGTGGTCCAGGTGGCCGAAATGAATTTTTTCCTTATTTCAGCTATATAAAATATTTATGATTGTTGTTAAGTACACTTCCGCGGTGTTAACAGGCGAAAACAATATTTAAATTATCACTTCCTCAGGGCGGGGGCCCAAATGTAGTTTTTTTCTAATATTAAAAACTGACTCATCACTAATTCTCCAACTACCCGTGTAGGTAGAAGCATGAAACTTTGTGAAGTTGTTAAGTACCCTCTCACAACGAAAATTGTGGAAAAAGAATTTTAAAATTCATACTCTTGGGGCCGGGGGCCCAAAAACGTTGTTTTCCTTATACTGAAAATCGCTTTATTCTCCACTTTCCCGTGTAGGTAGAAACATAAAACTTTGGGAAATTGTTTAGTACACTTTCGCGATGGTACCATGCAAAAAATTTTTTTTTAATTATCACTCACGGTAGGCCGGGGCCCAAATGTATTTGTTCTTTATAAACACTGACTCATCACTAATTCTTCAATTTCATGCGTAGGTAAAAGCATGAAACTTTTGTATATTGCTGGGTACACTCCCGCGATAGTAACAGGCAACAGGCAAAAAAAAATGTCACTCACGGGGACCGGGGGCCCAAATGTATATTTTCTTATATAAAAAGTTAATCATCAAAAATTCTCTATCTTCCCGTGTAGGTAGAAGCATGAAATTTTGGGAAGTTGTTGAGTACACTCCCAGGATGGTAACAGTCGATTTTTTTGGGTTTTAATTATCAGTCACTGAGGGCCCGGCACACAAATGTAGTTTTTTCAACCTTATATGAGCTAAATTACAAATTTAAAAAAACCTTTGGATACTGTGTAAATGTATTTTTTTAAAACTTGGAAAATAAAAACCTGACGGCCTATATTAAATTTCGTTAGGGTATTAAAATGATATTTTTTCATTATTTTGTAGCCTAATCTCTTTTTCGTAAATGTTTAAGACATTTTAACCATTCGATCTCACTCGATTTTTGAAAACAAATGTTTGCTAACAAATATATTCATCATAATCCAAATTACAATAATCTGTTGTTTTGGACTATAAATATTACACCGATAGGGCCCCCGGCCTTTAATTTAGTTTTTTAAAAGATGTATTAATAGTAAATGTATTTTATTTATCCCACGTACATTAACTTTAGGAAGTTTTTGGGTGCGCTCCAGCGAAGCTTTCTGGCATTAAAGGTACAATTTTAAAATCACCACTTATTAGGGGCTGCGGGGCCCGTATACCATTTTTATCATTAGTTATATAAAAGTTAATTTTAAAAGAGGTTACTGGGTAAATGGATGAATTATTGAAAAAATTTGATTTTCTTTAAAAATAAAATTCTATAGAGTAATGAACTTCTAACGTCTTTTCCTTCGGGGCCGGGACCCAAAATAATTTTTTTCGTAAATATTTAAAGCTTTTTTACCTTTAGATTTTAAATAATTTAAATAAATATCGACACGTATCTCTATCACATGAACATCCTGCATCCATTTTACACAGGGGGCCCGTAATGTCATTTTAGTATCCATTTTATTTTACACCATTTTGACAAAAATTGACAAATAAATATATCCATCATGATCCAGAATGCAATAAATTGGTGTTTTGAATTAGTGTGAAATGGGTTTTCAACGCTCACTAAAATCCTTACTGCCGCAGCAGAGCGCGGGTATTGTGCTAGTATATATATATATATATATATATATATATATATATATATATATATATATATATATATATACATATATATATACACATATACATAAATATATATATATATATATATATATATATACGGTATATATATAAATATATATACACACATACATATATATATATATATACATATATATATATGTATATACATATACATATATATATATATATATATATATATATATATATATATATATATATAGATATATATAGAGAGAGAGAGAGAGAGAGAGATAGATATACTTTTAGGCATTAATGTTAAGCGCATTAAAGTAAATATTAAACTTTATTTGAACAGAACTGCCATACAAGTGTGATGCAATTCGTAAATGAGATTTAAATTGTAAAATACTTTATGTTTTCATATTTACATCTTTGTATCCATACAAATATGCTATACTTATGGGTTTGAAGCATAATTTTTCTGACGTATTCCTATTCTTCCACCTGCAATCTAAAATATTATCATAGGCTGAGTTTAATAAATAAAATAAAATATAATGATACACATTCATAAAAAAGTCATAAATTAGTTGGTGAGCATATAGTATAGATTGATGAACAAAAATCAAGATTTATTTTAATTCATTTTGTCGAGCATAGAAATCGTTACTTTATAAAAGTTATACGAGAAACTATGTATTAGCTTATTTTTTCTTCATTTAACATTTAAAAAAGGACATGCATCTTCACACAATAAGAAAACGTATGTAAAATCAACATTATGTGTTGTTTTCTTTCATAGAAGTTAGTAACTTAATTATCACTACGATAGTTGCAGAATTCAAGTGCATTTTAAAATCAATTTACGTATTGGCATATTTTTTAAAAATATTTTTTTTTAAAAAGTATGATTAACATAGATTAAATTTGTGTTTTTCAAAATGGCCAATAGCTGTAGATGTATAATTTAGGAACTTAAACTATAAACTTGCTTAAAATTAATACGTTAACCCTCAATTACGCACTTTTAGGTTTTCATGGTCAGAAAATATTTGACTGCATTTTTAAAGTGTATTAGACATATATAAACATAAATGCAAGAAAGAAAACACTTTTTAAAAATATATTGATTTTATTTGTATGTTACCATATGGTAACAGTGCGTCTAAACGATTGTTTAAAAAATGAAAAGGGAAATAATATAACATAACAAAAATAACATTTTAAAAGGTGATGGATGATTTCATAGTTTACACAAATACTAATTATTACATTATTTTAATTACAATTGTTTATATATCCTAATTTTACACTGAAACTGATAATTATAATAATAATTATTTACAACAACAAATAATTAAAAGTTAACATCAGTCATTTACAGAAAACATTTACAAACATAACAAGCAGGTTTAAGGCTGGTGAAACTGCTTGCGATAGTTTGCATTGTCTGTCCAGCAAAGGTGAATATTACATATGTCACACTGAATTCTAGACACTCCCTTGCAACTTGGCCTCTTGCAACCTCCCCTGATGTCAGTAGCATCAGGAAAATGCCCAATATTGTCAGCTCTTATTGCCAAGGGTGGCACAGCTGCAGTTAGACCTCTCATTTTTGTGGCAGCAATTTCAGTTTCTATTTCTAATTAGGGATGGTCATGTTTTTTAAAACTCAGCTTTGCCCTCTTTTGCGAGGCAGATTGCAACCTGCATCTTTAAATCTAGTAAAGGAATATTTTTTTTCTGTTCCAAGCAGCATTAACACAGTTGGCTCTATAAATGAGCCATGCCTGTACAAACTGCCATGTCTAAAAAATGAAATATTATTCTATGATATCCTTTCTTTGACCTAGCAGGTATTCTGTATAAGGCCAAAAGTGAATCAAGAAGATCCACGCCACCCATGAACTTATTGTACATGGTTATGACTTTGACTGGTACGACTTTCCGATTGTCATCACCCCCTCAAAAACGTTAATAAATTATAAAAAGAGAGAGAGAGATGGAACAAACATGACTCAGTGCTTCCACTGTGGAAAAGTCCTGTGCCATGACAACATGAAGCCTGTTTACTACAAGAGCACTTGGAGAAAATCTATCTATCCAATTCCACGGACAGTGTTGAGGTCTACAAGCAGAAGATAGCTCGCTTATTGACCTCAAGTACCTTTCCCAAGCTTAAATTTTTTGGGTCACAGAAATCTGCACTAGAGGCATCATTCAAGGTTGCATATCTTATTGCAAAGAACAAGAAGCCCCACACTATTGGAGACCTTTGGTGAAGCCTTGTGCTCTGGAGATGGTGGAACTGATGTGTGGTCACCATTAGAGGAAGCAGGTGAGAAAGTTTATTTTTCCAATGACACTATTCATTCCAGGATTATTGACATGGCTGCAGAGTCTTGTGCGAGATGAGAAGCAGTTCTTTTCCATTTAGCATGCAACTGGATGAATCCACTGATATAGCACAATGCAGTCAGATTCTTGCATTTCTGAGATCTGTTCTCAGTGGATTGCTGAAGGAGAAATTTCTTTTTTTTTAGCCATTCCTAGCTACTACCAAAGTTGTTGATGTGCTGCAGCTAGTCAGGGAATTCTTCATTGAAAACCAGTTTGACTGGACTTCAAGAATGTCTTCAATTTTTACAGGTGGTGCTCCCTCCATGCTCGGTAATCAGTCAGGATTTTCAGCACTGGTAAAGAATGAAGAACCAGATATTGTCACTACACACTGCATTCTTCATCGTCAGGCACTGGCATACAAAACTCTACATCCAACCTTGAAGTCAGTTATTTCTACTGCAGTCCAAGTTGTAAATTGTATCCGCTCCGATGCCTTGAACCACTGCCTCTTCAAGTTATTCTGTCAGGAGGTGAGCTCTGAGAATGAAGTTCTGCTCTACCACACTGAGGTGCGCTGGTTGTCCAGGGGACGGATGTTTTCTCGGTTAGTAGAACTGAGAGTGGAGCTTGCCATTTTCTTGCAACAAAAAGAGAATGACCTTGCAGACAAGTTTGACTGTCCAAATTTCATTAATTACTTGGCATACCTGGCTGAAATCTTCACCATCTTGAATGAGTTGAACACATCTCTCCAAGGACCTGCTGTGGCTGTAATGGATGCTACTGACAGATTACAAGCCTTTCTTAACAAAGTGCCACTATTCCAACGACGACTAGAAAAGTCCAACTTGGCCAACTTTCCACTCTTGGATGAAGTTGTAATATCTGGTGCAGAAGGAAGCACTGAAGGATCACTGCCTGACAGCTAGATTCCTACCCACATCTAGCCAAGAGGGCAGTACAGACTCTCCTTCCATTAGCCACAACCTATCTCTGTGAAGCAGGATTCTCCACACCTTTGACGATTAAAACCAAGGAAAAGACTAAGTTGAATGCAGATGATGACATGAGAGTTGCTTTGTCCAAAATAGTCCCAAAATTTAAATCGCTGATTGATCATAAGAAGCAGCAGATCTCTCACTAAATTCCCTGTTGTCTATGGTCAAAACTGTTTGTGTTCCTAAAATAAACATAGTTTATTATGCATTTTCTGCAATTTTCAGGAAGGGTTGGCATGAAAATTTTGGGAATCTGAAGGGATGCATGGACCCCAAAAGGTTAGAACCACTGCTCTAGAAGCAAGTTGGATAATGTCCCTTAGATACTGGACAGCTTCAGAGTCAGAGTGACCCAGAATTTGGTCAATAATTTATTAAAGATATAGAATACACGTGATAGAAGATATGGAATACACATGATAGAAGATATGGAATACACATGATAGAAGATATGGAATACATATGATAGAAGATATGGAATACATGTGATAGAAGATATGAAATACACATGATAGAAGATATGGAATACACATGATAGAAGATATGGAATACACTTGATAGAAGATATGGAATACACATGATAGAAGATATGAAATACACATGATAGAAGATATGGAATACACGTGATAGAATATATGGAATACACGTGATAGAAGATATGAAATACACATGATAGAATATATGGAATACACGTGATAGAAGATATGAAATACACATGATAGAAGATATGGAATACACGTGATAGAAGATATGAAATACACGTGATAGAAGATATGAAATACACATGATAGAAGATATGGAATACACGTGATAGAAGATATGGAATACACGTGATAGAAGATATGAAATACACATGATAGAAGATATGGAATACATATGATAGAAGATATGGAATACACATAAAAGAAGGTATGGAATACATATGATAGAATATATGAAATACACATTATAGAAGATATGAAATACACATGATAGAAGATATGGAATATATGTGATAGGAGATATGGAATACACGTGATAGAAGATATAGAATACACGTGATAGAAGATATGGAATACACGTGATAGAAGATATGAAATACACATGATAGAAGATATGGAATACACATGATAGAAGATATGAAATACACATGATAGAAGATATGGAATACACGTGATAGAAGATATGGAATACACGTGATAGAAGATATGAAATACACATGATAGAAGATATGAAATACACGTGATAGAAGATATGGAATACATATGATAGAAGATATACAATACATATGATAGAAGATATGAAATACACTGTTAATGTATTCTTTATATGACATCTTTTAACACACAACGCAAAAAGACAAGTGTATTGACATTATTTGGTTTGAGTGATGAGCGTTTCTTATTGACAATATAACAAGCCGAACTGAACAATCGTTCACATAGCTTTAGATTGTCTCAACTGAAGATTCTGATACTGTAGTGGATGTTTGATTTGCAGGTGATATGTAAGCGAAGTGTTTGAACCATGGTAGCTTGTTCCCTTAAATCAGCGCCGCTGCGCAGATATTTGACCGACGCCACGCAGGAGTTTAGAATCACAGCTCAGCAAATTTTGTAAAATATTGCAGAAAAAATGGACGTTGTGCAACTTTGCACACGAGTTGGTTTTTTTTTAACTTTGCACACGGACCAAGGGAACATTACATGGTAGGCAAACGATTTCTCTCAATGGACAGAATGATCTTTATCAACATTTTAAACATTCACGTCAGTCAATAGTTTAAAACAAAAATGTTCTTGTAATTTTTCGATAAATTATTTTATACTTATCGGCCGAAATATTTTATTTTGTGACTTCCTGTGAATATATAAGTGGTGGGTCGATTAATCATAAAGAAAAATTAATCGTTAGAAATTTTTAACGATTAATCGAGAAATTAATCGCTAATTTCTTCAGCCCTAGTTTGAAGCAATGTGATTCTCTTTAAAAATTAGGTTTGTCTTAGTTACGTATATCTGGATTTCGGAGAAATCGTGGATTCTGCGTGTCTTAAAATTTTTTACTTAAAAAAAAATTTATTTAAATTTGTTTTATGTATGGTAATGTTTGCTTACTTCACACAATTTCTATACATTCCCGGCAAGTGGTGACGTTACAATTGTAAAAATAAATGCGTATCAAAATATTCATAGTTTTCTGAAAAGGTTAAGCTCTGAGAAATATGAATACATGAAACGTTATATATGAACCCATAGAAATAGTTTGTGTGCAAGCAAGGACTCATGACATATTTGTTTATGTTTTGAGTTTGGATTATTTAATAAATTTGTTTTAGAAAAACAAATTGTAATGCCATTGTTGTTTTTGTTTTCTTTTAGTGTTCTCAGTTGACCCAAGCTTAACACGTTATGATAACAAGTTGTCCTTCTAGAATGAATGTGCGGCCCACATAAGTCATTTTGCAACCCATATGGCCAGCAGAGAAAAATGTTTGGTGACCTCTACCTTACATGATGGAATATAGTGATGAAATTTATAACAGTTACAAATTAAAATGTATGATATTGAATTTTCTTTTTAAAAACTACTTTTTTAAAATAAAATCATACTACAAACCCTCAATTTTAAAAGGTAATGCCTTTAAAAAAAGTATATTTCCTGTATAATTTGAGAAAGTGAATCTGTCTAAACATTAATGATCGGAATCATTTTAAAATTTTAAAATGAAATAAAAACACTTTGTGGTGTTTGTTACTTGAGGCTTGCATAATAACTTTTAATGATAAATTCTATATATTTAAAAATATTACTTCATTAAAATTAGTGACAAGCGACAGACATGCGCTTCCAATTAAGAAATCATTTCAAAACATTTAGTTGTGAAACAGTGCAGTGGATCCCGAGCCACGTGAATGTTAATGGCAACGAAAAAGCAGACTCCCTGGCCAAAGCAGGCGCAGCACTGCCCCAACCAGAGACCCCAGTCACCTATCTCGGGGCAAAAAACTGGCTAAAGGACCACTTTCGGAATAAGTGGTACCAGGAGTGGGCTGACAACACAACAGCCAGAGGGGTATTCGCTAACATGCCCAGGCCAAGCCGTTCAGACCAGTGGTGGAACCTGAGTCGCAAACACCAGGGTTTGGTGACTCAGATGAGGACCGAACATTGCCCAACCAACTCTTACTTTCACAGGCTAGACCACAACAGGGACTCGAACTGCCGTCATTGCAGCCAAGCCCCTGAGACAGTCGAACACCTGGTGACGTCTTGCCCGGCGCTCGATATAGCCGGGGGGGTGAGGGAGGCGGGCGAGTCCCATGTAAAGACAATGTTGTATGGCAATGCTCAGCAGATGGAGCAGATTGCCCAGGTTCTAGCCAAGGCCTTAAGAGATTAGTCTCAGGCCTACAGAATATGTGTTTAGTTTAGTTGTGAAACAGGGACTCGAACTGCCGTCATTGCAGCCAAGCCTCTGAGACGGTCGTGCACCTGCTGACGCCTTGCCCCGCGCTAGATATAGCCGGGGAGGTTAGAGAGGCGGAAGAGTCCCATGTAAAGACAATGTTATATGGCACTGCTCAGCAGATGGAGCAGATTGCCCAGGTACTATCCAAGGCCTTAAGAGATTTATCTCAGGCCTATAGAATATGTGTTTAGTTTAGTTTAGTTGTTAAAGTTTAAAATTTTACACCATTCAAAAAAACTTAGTTTTTAAAACGCGTATGTAGTTTCGTTTCAAAAGAGCATTTCTCAATACAATTAAGTACTTTTAAAATAATATTAAATTTCTTCAAATATATTTGCCGGGTACATACGTTAATGCAACAAGGATATTATAATTGCTGTGAGAGACGTGTTGTTGTGTTTACATTGTATGAGAATGCAATGACTTGACCTGGTATGAAACACGTGGTTTGGGAGGTGAACTGTAAGCGTGCTGGTCAAGGACTGAGAGAATAGCTGGCTATAAATGGACGGTTCAAGAGGCAACCGAGGTGGATGGTAGTTGATTGCATACGAGCTGCTTAGGCAGTTGATTGTACAGTTGATCACAGTGAATTGTATATAGTGATTCAACACAGTTGTTAACTTGACCACAGTGTGTTAAAGACTTGTCTCTTGACCAGCCACAATAAGCTTTTACAATTGCGACATGTCAACTGGTGGGTGGAGAATATTTTTAAAAAATAAAATAAATCAAAACATATCATGAAACAAAAAAAATAATAATAAAAATGAAACTATGAATATTACGTTTGCTGTGGTCTAGCGGTAGCGTGCTAGAATGCCGAATTGAGGTAAAAGAGCATCGCGGGTTCCATTCTCGGTGCTGGCATTGCCTCCGGGGCATTGTGCTGGCCACACAATCCCTTGCTCGTTAGTGGTGGCTAAATAGTACTTTTGAACGCTACTTCATTTGCCCCATAGTCCGTCATGGACTGGAAAGGGGGTTATATTAAGAAATACTTATAAATATTTCTCATTTTGAAAAGGTTTAGTTTAAACTCTTATGATTCTGCTCTTTATTTAACTAGTAAGCTGTCACAAATGCTGGTATTTTTATATTTCAATCTTATATTTTAAAAAAGTGTTTTTCTTTAATATGTGTATATATACGTGTATATATATAAGCACGCTGGTCTAAGTGATAGTGCACTGTGGCTGTGGTACCGAGACCCTAAAAATCGGTCACGGGTTCGATTCCTGCTGCTGTCAAGGGCCCCGAGTTTACTCAGCTCCCACTAGGACCCCTACGGGTAGTGATGCTCGTTAACCTTGGATGGTTGTTCATCTAGGAGAAGGAAACTCCGACTTCTCTCCGGATTGTGCGTATTTCCATACCAGATGCAATAGCTTGTAACCAGTTTAGGGGCACGCCGTCATACGAATATCGAGTACACAGCGCAGATCGGACATCCACTTACAATCAATTTTTTCGCTCTTATTTCGGCGATCTTTTGTCGAGCACACTTTTGCACACAAGAATGAATCTACGCATTGTCATTATATCATTCAAAGGGAAATGGCAAGCCGAAAATTGTCTCCGGAATTAAAAAGTGTATTCATTGATGTTAAAATTATGAACCACATCAAAACACACGGGCTTAACTCACGCCTGTTTGAGCAGCTTCGTGAGGGTATTAACGCAACGCACAGATACCCGCTTTTTATCACAGAAATAAGATGGTTATCCAGAGGAAATTCATTAACCAGATTATTTGAATTACGAGAGCCATTGCTAAGATTTCTCTAAGAAAAGAAGTCACCGCTGGCAGCACATTTCAGTGACAAGGTATGGGTCGCAAAATTGGCTTACTTGTGTGACATATTCAGCCAGCTCAATGAACTCAATCCGTCCTTTCAAAGGGAAAATGACAACTGTTATCATAATTGCAGACAAAGTAGCTGCCAACCTTGAGTTGTGGGGGTGGTGCATGAACATAGGCAATAAGAATAGTGTTCAAATATTAGCGGACATTCTAACGAGACTGAACCTGAGCATTCATTTCGCAATTGGTGCACGATCACATTTCTTTGCTTTTAGAAGAATATGAGCGCTACTTCACAAACACAGAAGACCAGGCGTGTCTTGCATGTCTGTGCAAAAAATAAGTTCATCTACTCCAGATTGCAATAGGCTGCGGAAAAAAACTACTTTCGAGAAGAGAAACTTTTCCAGTCTTCTGGATTAAAGTCATCGCGGATTATCCCGAGATTGCCACCATATCAATTAAATCCCTAGTGCCATTTCCATCTTATATGTGTGAAGCGGGGTTTCTGCAGTGAAAGCAAATAAAACAAAACTACGGAATAAACTGGACATAAGCAGCACACTTCGGGTGTCATTATCTCCTATTATCACCAGATTGTACCGTCTCGTTGCTCAGAAATAAGGTCATGGTTCTTATTGATTTCACGTTTTAAAAAGTTAAAATATTAAACCATTTTTAATTACTTTTTGTGTGTAATTGTATTTGATTTTTAAAGACATTTTTATGTGCAATACAATGAAAACTACCAAATCAAAACAATATAAAATACTTGTATAAACGCCGCCTCCCAATACCCATCCCACCCCCTCCCCTTGGTCAGTGGGCCGCAGTAAAATTATCAACCTTTGACCGGTCCACGGTGATAAAAAGATTGGGGACCAATGAACTAAAGTACTGACCGTTACAATTATTCTAAGGCCACCAGTACTGTTATATAGCGTCGTGACCGTAACAAAGAACCTTAGGCCACCATTAATGACTTCTGACGTTTTGAAAGTTACTCGAAAAAACATAGGTACGGGGATATAAGTGTAAGAAATAATTATGATCACCAGTAGATAAGTGCATAACTTAAGTTCAGATTTGCTAGACAAGTTTGGTAAACAGTTTAATTTACACACCTTCTATATATGTCACTCCGATAACAAAAAACAAAACCAACCATTTTTTTTAAAAAATCTTTTTTAAATGACCAACTAAATCCTTATAATAAGTTTGCAAATCATAAGGCACTATTTAAAACAAATGTAATTTTTTGGAAAATCCAATTAACGTGGTAACAAAAATAGATTATTTAAACTTATCTTGTTTGTTAGATTGTAACGAAGCATGTCACATGACTTCATGTAATCATTAGTCTAATATTAAGTGATGGCCATCATCTGTTGACCATTTCAAGCGACACAAGACTTCACGTATGTACAACATTTAATTTGCTCTTTTTAAAATAATAATGGTAAGACAGTGTACAACAAAGACATAAACAATGTATCTAAAAACATTAACTCAGTTTGTGTCTGTTAATGTGCTTGTAAGTCAGTTACTGCCTACATTTTGATAGTAAATATGTAAGTCAGTTTACTGCCTACATTTTGATAGT
>CALYLW010003077.1:0-18007 GCA_944989445.1 Ampullaceana balthica | reverse complement strand
TTTCCTCATAAAATCAAAGAACGTAGACTGCAGTACGTGTTGAAAATAACCTCTCTTTTGTTGGTGGGATGTGGTGTGGGTTGGTGTGATGTGGGGTGGTGTGGTGGAGTTTGGGGTGGTGGTGTGGGATGGTGGGGTGGTGTGGTGGAGTGTGGGGTGGTGTGATGTGGGGTAGTGTGGTCGGGTGGGGTGGTGGTGGGGTGGAGTGTGTGGTGTGTTGGAGTGTGGTGTGCGGTTGTGTGGTGTGGTGGAGTGTGAGGTTGTGTGGTGTGATGGAGTGTCAGGTGGTGTGGTTGTGGGGTTAAGTGGTGTGGGGTGGTGGAGTGTGGTGAGGTGGTGTGGTGTGGGATTTAGAAATTAAAAATATCAAAATCTCTGACCACCTTCTTCAGTGTAAGTGTAACAATAAGTGTAACAATATGTGTAACAATATGATTCTCTGTTTTGAATCCCATTGAGCTTTTCCGCTCTTGTAGTCAACCTGGCATTGTAAGTGTAGGCCAAGTTTACTCATCAACTCATTTCTCTTTGCAACTATTCTTTTGCATATAGATAAATATGTCTAATTAATATGATAGTAGCATGTATATGATCAAAGTTGTGAAACTTTTAATGTTTATTAACATTTTTTTTAAAATGTGTTTTTATGTTTCGCAGCCTTGTACATAATAGTGAGCTTTGATGAGGGCCCCACGCTTTTATGTGCTGTGGATAGGTTCACGGATTTCACCTGTTATCATAGAAAGTTTTATTTTCTTATTTTTAGTGCACTTGCTATATGTAAATAAAAGCGTGTCCTTTTTTTAAAAAAAAGATTATTTTACTATTTTATTTTCTACTTTTTAGTATCAACATTTTTTAAATCGATTTTTCGACCTTATCATTCAATTTAATTAGTTAAACTTCATGGTCAATAACTTAAATGTGACAGTGGTAATTAAACGACCCTTAAAAACATAGTCTTTAACTATAATTCCCTTATATATGAGACAGAACTAAAAGTAATGTTAATGATAATCGCGCGACAAACATTTACAGACTGAAACGGACTGATCTCACCTTAATGTAAATCACGGGGATTTGGTAATCGAGGGCTGGAGTGAAACCAGTGAGCCGTGGAGTGAAACCAGTGAGCCGTAGAGTGAAACCAGTGAGCCGTGGAGTGAAACCAGTGAGCCGTGGAAGTCAACTCTAGCAGACGACTAAACATTCTATATAGAGATAAACTAAAAATTGATGGATTTAATAACGGTACATTCGATCCATCTGAAATTTTGATATAATGCATTGTCATCCAAGATCTATCTGTGGTAAAATTTTAATATCTCTAGGACCCTCAGAAGTGGTTTAATTTTACGTTACGAGATTTGACGGAAGGATGGATGGAAAATACAACATACAAACAGTGTGACTTAAATAAAAGCGTGTAATAATAATATAAATAGAAGTAAAAAAAAAGATTTTTAAAAACCACGTTTTTATAAGCGGACTAAAAAGAAGAAAATAAGTTAAAACTTATTAGTTCAAGTACTTCAATATAATATGACTAAAAACGTGGGGCGGGCGCTTATGAGGTCTAACATATGCGGTTCACTCATTCTCTCACTTATGGATCTCTCTTTTGCCTTCTAAATTAGAAATCTTTAATTTTTATACCAAACACCCGCCCCACGTTTTTAGTCATATTAAATCGAAGTACTTGAACTAATAAGTTTTAACTTATTTTCTTCTTTTTAGTCCGCTTATAAAAACGTGGTTTTTAAAAAATCTTTTTTTTTACTTCTATTTATTTTATTCTTTTTAGTCCACTTATAACAACCTGGTTATTAAAAATATTTTTTTACCTCTATTTTTTTTTACCAAACACCTCACAAGCGCCCGCCCAACGTTTTAAAAACATTGTGATGTGGTCACGGGGTGAACTCACAACAAAAGCAGACGGTACAGATGCTTATATATAGACTATAGATAAACTAAAAAGTTCAATAATTTAATAACGGTACATTCGATCGATCTGAAAATTTGATGCAATGCATTGTCATCCAAGATCTATGTGTGGTAAAATTTTTAGATCTCTAGGACCATCAAAAGTGGTTCAATTTTACGTTGGCAGATTTGAAAAAAATCTTGGACAAACAATGCCACAGGAACGAAAGCGAGTTAATAAAAACGTGGTAATAATTAACCTTAAAAACACTTTTTAAAAACTAGTCTTATATTAAAAATGCACTAATTTTCTACTTTTTAGTCTACGCATTTTACAGTAAGTGCAAAGCCAGCTTACCTTTTGACTATAAATCCCTTATATATGAGACATAACTAAAAGTAGTGATTATGTTTAAACCCGACATTTAAAGACGGAAACAGAATTATCTCCCCTGGTTTTTATCTCCCCTTGGCGCAGGGACGGCAGGGGTGTGAACAGTGACGGTCGGCGTCAACGCGTGAACTGGCACGTGAAAAAATTATAAACAAATAGTTGGACGGTTGGACGGACGGTTCCGATTAAACTTACAAAGCAAGCTAATATAAGACTAGTTAAAAAGCGTGTACAAAATCATCGGCATATGGTGGCATACCCATTTTCGCTCACTTAAATTCCTTTATTTCTGAGCTGGATATTTAACATCTTTTCTTGGCTAGCCGTTTATTTCGTTAGTTTATTTATAATAACGTTTTTTTTTCTTTTCATTTAGATTAGTGTCTGCAAGTGTTCACCAGAGAGACGACTCCTGTATGATGTGTTGCGTAATACTCTGTCTTTTTAGGGCCCCATTACACAGGACAAACATACATACATACTTTGATTTTTATAAACATAGATTAAAGGTTTAATTATCGGGGTAGGAAAATCATTCTTCTTCATTGATATTGTATCCCTAATTATAGGGATCGAGTTTAAGTGGCTTGCCACTAGGATAAAATACACCTTTTTTTTTCTTAAATTTATGTGCTCTATAAACATGTAGATAGGCAAACATATTTAAGTAAGTATATACATTTCATAGTTTTCTTTATTTTAAAATGAATGTATTATTAAAATGTGTTTCGTGGCACAAATGTTATATTTCTATATTTTTTTATAAGCTTCACGCAAGGAAACATTTAATTAGCAAACATTAGTATCACTAAATCTGATAGAAGTGCAAATTATAGCTAATACATTTTTAAATTAAAGATGCTATCATTAATCTTCTCATCTAAGTTTTTCAAGTAAGATTTCATAAATAATATGTCAGCACTGGTGCTTTTTGGTGCGACGATGACGGGAAATACACATTTGTTTCTTGACCTATATGACAAGGAAATGTACATTAAAAAACAATTATTTCTGTCCTTTAGAGATCTGAAAGTTGTCTTATTTGTGCATCAAAACTATATTTGCATTGTATAGTCAATATACATAATTCCCGTTGTCTGTATGTATGGATGTAACTAGGTGGCGCTGCGAATGGATGTAATGCTGTTAGGTGGCGCTGAGATCGATTTTGTTTTATAGTGCTGCACCAAAAATAACACTTTTCGAACATTCGGCATAAAATTGTTCAATATGATAATAAATGAATCAAATAAAAATAAATAAAATAAATGAAAGTTCTGTATTACGTTATTTTTTAATCTGATGTGTATTTATTTTGAAAACTTCCGTCATTTTTGACGGGTGATACACTAGTTATATCAATAAGTGATCATTACTTAACTACGAGTTTACATGACATCTGTTACACACTTTAGATTAGAGTATAAAATAATGAAATTATGTTTCTTTTTTTTATAATTACGGATATAAAAATAAAGAAAAATGAAAACTATAGAAGTGATTTTTAGATCCTGAGTAAAATAAATTGGTGTGACCTAGAAACAAATGTATAACTACAATATTTCCACAGCTGTAACCAATCAAAATGTTTGTTTTATTGAGAGTTTGATGCGTGAGAAAGGCGACACCCTATATGTAGATCATAAAAATACGATCTTTTAACGAAAATGACGATGACTGCTTGATGGGGTAAATTTTGACGTGTCGGGAAGTTATATTTATCTAAAGCAGGAAGAATCCAGCTTTCCATTGATACCACATTTGATATGTTGAACGATTCCAAATACATGAATCGAGTCAGCAAATATACTTTTTCTTCTTCAAAATTCGACCAAACATCTTTTTATAGGGTTACCAAATTATTTTTTAAAATATTTTCTAATATATACTGATACAATTTTTAATGTACTAAACAATTTTAAAAATTGCTTTAGAAACCTATTAAATTAAAACATAGAAATACTTGAAAATTATAATTTTTGGCCGATTTCTCACCCGCACCCCCCTTCAAAGTTTTAGATGGCGCAAACTATTTAAGTTAATAACAAACATGGCATAGTGTGAGACAGACTGCCGAAAATAGTTTTATACAGCAACGCAATTATGCTGCTACATGCATAACTTGCCTACAATATAAAGTCTAAAAGAGTCGTACACGTAATCGATAATTTACTTTTATGTAATGCTGATACGAAGTGTATAAACAAATTTTCCCATTCTTAGGCTAAAAGAATTTTAGTATTGTTAGTTGGAAGTTTTGATATACATGTAATATAGTTGAATTTTGTATTGTTATCCAGATGGTGTACTTTTGAACGTAAGTATATATAATATCTGAATAAATTTGATATCTTTTGAAAACAATATGTTTTCATTTTCAATATAGTAATACCTTAAAACGTTAACTAAAAAAATGAAAAAGAAAATACACTAAAGAAGGGATGGTAAGTTTTTGAAAAAAAAATTAAATAGAATTGTATACATACGTCTTACGTCAAATAATTCTAAAGGGTTTTACTGCAGTATTCTTTTGAAAAATGTAATAATTAATTAACCGTTTCAAATAAAACATTTTATATACAATTTTCCTTATTTTTTTGTGCCCTTTTTAACAGATGAGTGAGCCGAAGAAAAAATGTAGACAGTAGGCCTACAGTGTTGAATATTTGAAATATGGCTTTATTTCATCACCAGGAAATAGTATTTTACCAATGTGTCTTCTGTGTAATAAAACTTTGTCGAATGATCCTATGAAACCTTCCAAGCTTAAGGAACATTTAATGAAAATCCATAGTGATAAAAAAGATAAAGATTTAACGTTTTTTCAAGCAGTCAAATAAAAATATTTGAAAACACCATCACTTCAAAAACTAATGGGGACAACATCTAAGCGAGATGACGATGGACTACGTGCGTCTTGTAATATTTCTTTACTGATTGCAAAGTCTGGAAAGCCCCAACACGATGGGTGAAGAACTTATTTTACCAACTGTCAGTGAGGTGGTAAGCACTGTGTTGCACAAACCAGCTTTCGACATCACAAAAAGAATTCCTGAATCTGAAAAACATCTGAATTTTCCCTACAGCGTGACGAGTCCATTTTACCAGGAAATGAGGCTTTATGTGCTTATGAGCTTATGTAAGATTTGTAAAAGAAGAACAGTTTTGCCAGAACTGTTGTTTGCAAAATGTCTGGAAACCGATACGAAAGGTGAAACGTTATTTACTAAATTAAAAAGATTTTTCGATGAAAAAGCTATACCCTTGACTAATATCATTTCTGTTGCTACTGACCGTGCTCCGGCAAAGTTAATTGCATAAAATAAAAACAGGGTATTAGTAGGCCTGACAGGACGTAACACAACAGCGAACGTTTCGGCAAAGAGCCTTCTTCAACGGACAAATAGTACACAAATGAAACGAATAAAACGAAATAATAGAGAAAAAAAAACACTTAGCTGCGGTGAAATCCAAGTAGTCCAGTAGAAAGCCTCGATATCTTCCAACTTTTTTCCGGCAAAGTTGGAAGATATCGAGGCTTTCTCCTATACTTAAAACAAGCTGTACCAAATGTATGTTCAGTGCATTGTGTAATTCATCGACATCATTTAGTTGCAAAAAATCTTAGTGAACGTTTGCATGGATCACTAGATTATGTCAGAGCAGTTAATAAAATCAAAAGGAGTGCCTTAAATGATGAAGACTATAATCGTTTACTACTTCACACAGAAGTACGTTGGTTATCTAAAAGTGCATGTTTAAATTTATTTTATACTCTCTTTGATTCAGTGCTGGAATTCCTGGAAGGCAAAGACAATGATTTGAGACAAAATTTAATTAACTCAAAAAATGACATAGCCTACATGACAGATTTGTTAGCCAAATTTAACGAAACTAATTTGAAACTACAAGGTGACCAATTAAATTTAACGAAACTAATTTGAAACTACAAGGTGAACAATTAAATTTAACGAAACTAATTTGAAACTACAAGGTGACCAATTAAATTTAACGAAACTAATTTGAAACTACAAGGTGACCAATTAAATTTAACGAAACTAATTTGAAACTACAAGGTGACCAATTAAATTTAACGAAACTAATTTGAAACTGCAAGGTGACCAATTAAATTTAACGAAACTAATTTGAAACTACAAGGTGACCAATTAAATGTAACGAAACTAATTTGAAACTACAAGGTGACCAATTAAATTTAACGAAACTAATTTGAAACTACAAGGTGACCAATTAAATTTAATCAAAACTAAGAGCGTATTATCTGCGTTTGTTGCTAAACTTTTTCTGTGTAAACAAAACTTGGGGAGAGGAGAATGTTCACAGTTTCAAAATCTTTCAAAATTGCAAAATAGAGATGAGGACTTGCTTGCCTACTGTCAACACTTAACGGCTCTTCATGCAGACCTGAACCAAAGATTTGAAGACATTCTTCACTTGGATATTCCCGACTGGGTGTTGAACCCTTTTGCTCGGGGACAAACTCAGATCCCAGACATAGATGAATCCATACTAATACAGGAGCAACTTATTGAATTATCCACAAATGAGGAACTTAAACCAATGTTTGAAAAAGGATACCACAAATTCTGGTTACAAAAAGAAATCCCAATTTTATATCCTTCTTTATGGATTATTGTACAGAAATTGTTGACTGCTTTCCCGCCTTCCTATTTGGTAGAACGTGGATTCAGTACCGTTATGAACCTAATCACAAACAAAAGAAACCGGCTAGACATTAGTGCTCGTGGGGATTTGCGTTTGCTACACACAAACATTGAGCCGGACATAAATACACTCATAAAATCTCATCAAGTTCATTCAAGTCATTAATTTTTATAAAATTTAAACAAAAGTTATATTTAAATAAATAAATCTTCAACAAAATGTTGTTGTTTTTTAATTAGTAAATTTGTATACAATGCATTTATATAGCGTTTTCATTTGGGGTCCGTGGGTAAGTTTGGAATGTAAAAGGGGTCCACGGGTAAAAAAAAGTTTGGGAACCACTGGTTTAGACTAACTTCATAATCCAAGTTTTAGCTGGAGTTGGAGCCGAAATCCGGTACACCCCTACTATCAAATTAGTTTGGTGTAAAAGTTAAAGATTTATAATTTAGAAGGCAAAAGAGAGATCTATAAGTGAGAGAATGAGTGAACTGCATATGTAAAACCTCATAAGCACCCGCCCCACGTTTTAGTCATATTAAATGAAAGTACTTGAAGTTATAAGTTTTAAATTATTTTCTTCTTTTTTGTCCACTTATAAAAACGTGTTTTTAAAAATCTTTTTTTTACCTCTATTTATTTTACCAAACACCTCATCAGCGCCCTCCCAACGGCAATGACGTCATGGGGTGAACTCGGCATGTGAAATTGAACTACAGCAAACGGATACAGATGCTTATATAGAGATAAACTTTTTAAAAAATGCATTAATTTAATTGCGGTACATTCAATCGATTTGAAATTTTGATACAATGCATTGTCCTCCAAGATCTATCGGTGGTAAAATTTTGATCTCTCTAGGACATTCAGAAGGGGTTTAATTTTACGTAGGAAAATTTGAAAAATTGCGGACAGACAGACACGAAAGCAAGTTAATCTATACTAATAAAAGGCAAAGCCCTCACTCACTCACTCACTGATTCATCACTAATTCTCCAACTTCCCGTGTAGGTAGAAGCATGAAACTTTGGGAAGTTGTTGAGTAGCCTCTCGCGACGAAAATTGGAGTAAAAGAATTTTAAAAATAACACTCATGGGGGCCGGGGGCCCAAAAAACGTTTTTTTTCCTAATATGGCCTATATAAAATTTGAAAATCACCAATTCTCCTATTTCCCGAGTAGGCAGAAGCATGAAACTTTGGGAAGTTGTTGAGTACAATCCCGTGATGGTAACGGGTGAAAAAATATTTAAATTATCACTTCCTGATGGCCGGGGGCCTCAATTAAATTTTTTCCTTATATGAGCTATATAAAAACTGAAAATCACAAATTCTCATATTTCCCGTGTAGGTAGAAGCATGAAACTCTGAGTAGTTGATAAGTACACTTCCGTGATTGTAACAGGTAAAAAGAATATTTAAATTAACACTTACTGGGGGGCCGGGGGCCCAAAAGAAGTTTTTTCTAATATTAAAACTGAATCATCATGAATTCTCCAACTTCACGTGTAGGTAGAAGCATGAAACTTTTGGAAGTTGTTGAGTAGCCTCTCGCGATTCAAAGTGGCGTAAAAGATATTTAAAATTCACTCTCATGGGGGCCGGGGGCCCAAAAGCGTTTTTTTCCTTATACTGAAAATTGCCTTATTCTCCACTTTCCCGTATAGGTAGAAACACGAAACTTTGGGAATTTGTTGAGTCAACTCCCTCGATGGTAGCATGCAAAAAAAAATGTTTAAATTATCACTCACTGGGGGCCCAAATGTACTTTGTCTTATATAAAAACTGACTCAAATCTAATTCTCTGATTTCCCGTGTAGGTAAAAGAATGAAACTTTTGGAAATTATTGAGTACACACCCGCGATGGTAACAGGCCAACAAATATTTAAATTTTCACTCACAAGGGGCCGGGGCCCAATTTTTTCTCATATAAAAAGTTAATCATCACAGATTCTCCATTTTCCCGTGTAGTTAGAAGCATGAAATTTTTGGGAAGTTGTTGAGTACACTCCCGGGATGGTAACAGGCGAATTTTTTTTGTTTAATTATCACTCATTAGGGGCCCGGGACACAAAAGTAATATTTTTAACTTATATGAGCTAAATTACAAATAAAAAAACTTTGGATACTGTGTAAATGTAATTTTACAAAACTTCGAAGATAAAAACTTGATGGCCTATATTAAAATTCGTTAGGGCATTAAAATTATATTTTTTCAATATTTCGTAGCCGAGGACCCCAAATCTCCTTTTTTGTAAATGTTTAAGACATTTTAACCAATTGATTTCACTCAATTTAAAAATAAAAATGTTTACTAACAAATATATTCATCATAATCCAAATTGAAATAAGCTGTTTTTTTTAACAATACATATTACCCCAATAGGGCCCCCGGCCCTTATTTTAGTTTTTTTTAAAGACGTATTATTTTTAAATGTATTTTATTCATCCCACGGCCATTAAACTTTAGGAAGTTTTTGGGTACGATCCATCGAAGGTTTCTGGCATTAAAAGTAAAAGTTTTAAAAACATCACTTATTCCGGGATGGGGGCCCGTATGCCATATTTTAACATTAGTTATATAAAAGGTAATTTAAAATGTGGCTACTATGTAAATGGATGAACTATGGCCAAATTTGATTTTAAAAATAAAATAAAAGTATATAGGGTAATGAACTTCTAACGTCTGTTCCTTTGGGGCCGGGACCCAAAATATATTTTTTCGTAAAAGTTTAAAGCTTTGTTACCTTAAAAGTAATTTAAATAAATATAGTCACGTTTCTCTATCATGACCTATATTGAAATCCTCAGACCATATGAGATATGCACATCCTGCATCCATTTTGCACGGGGGCCCATAATGTCATTTTAGTACCCATTTAATTTTACACGACTTTGACAAATATTGACAAACAAGTATATCGATCATGATTCATACTGAAATCTATTGGTGTTTTGAATTGGTGTGAAACGGGTTTTCAACGCTTACTAAAATTCTAACTTCCGCAGCAGAGCGCGGGGATTTAGCTAGTTATAAATAAAGTAAAATAAATAAAAGTAAAAAAAAGATTTTTAAAAACCACGTTGTTAAATAATTGCACCAACAAATCAATAGTTACAAGTTCATTGCGTTTGTAACTATTTGGAATTTGATATTAGAAAAAATAAAAAAAGTCAATTAGCACTAAACAAAAAAACAACAACAAAAATAAAATAATAATAAAATTTAAAAAATAAATAAATAAAAAGTACCAGGGAATATATCGATCAATGTTGTTAATAAAAGGACCTTTAAATAACTTTGAAGATCTAAGAACTAATGGGCAGTGGCGGATTTAGCTATAGGGCAGGGGGGCAGCTTGCCCCCCCCCCGCGCCCCTGTTGGGTCTAAAATGGCGCCCCCTAAAGACACCCTCGATGAACACTAAAAAGGTGTCACTAGAGCAGAAAAAAATATTGCTACACACGAAACTTCTAATCAACCCCAAACTGCTTGCTAAATATCGTATTTCAAATAATGAAACTGTAATATCTGGTTTAAATCTCGCATCTGAATTATCGGCGACAATTGATAATGAAGTTAAGTCTGCACAATTCTTTTCTTTAATTATTGATTTGACCATTGATATATCTAGAATTGATCAGATGCCAGTTTATCTTTACGTTCAGTTATTTAAAATCAGGACATGTTGTGGAAAGATGTATAGGCTTTTATACTTTGGTAAACAGCGGCTGGATAGCGAAGTCAATGCGCGCTCGCCTCACAAGCTGAGGGGCGTGGGATCTAGCCCACGTTAAAGCCGCAATAAAAATGGAATGACTAACGATAAGAAAGTCTTCTGCTGACCTGGAAGGGAGAGGGGGCGCCCACCAAGGTCTACCAAGCCCCGCCCCTAGTAAATTCTAATGGAAACATTAGGACCCCTTACGAACACCGGTTATGGGACTTAAGTCATGATGTGCAAAATGATGTAATTCAATCACTCACATCTGAATCATCGATGACAATTGATAATGAAGTTAAGTCTGCACAATTCCTTTCTTTAACTATTGATTCAACCATTGATCTATCTAGAGTTGATCAGATGTCAGTTTCTTTACGTTCAGTTTTAACATCTGGACATGTTTTGGAAAGATTTATAGGCGTTTATACTTTTGATAAACAGCAATGCTGCCGCATTTGCTGAGAAGATTTTAACGGAACTACAAAAGCGAAACTTTGATTTCACACTCTGTCGAGGTCAGGCATACTCTGGAATTTAAAGTGCTCTTCAAACACAAATAAAGAAACTTTCACCCAATAGTTGTGCCCATGTTTTGAATTTGGTTACTATACACTGATGTACAGTTGTTTTGGGGCATAGCTTTAAGGTTGTATGCATTCCTTACGTATAGTTTACTACGTCTACATAATCTTAATAAGAACACCAGAAATCTCAATATGAATCAACAGTAGATACTCTGAATCGACTTTCAGATACAAGATGTGCAAGCTATAGGCATGCAGTTCATGCAGTTGTTTGATCATTCTCTGCTATTTTAGCCACACTTGATTCATTGAATCAACAGAAGATAAAGTAAGAGTCAGAGCAGAAGCTATGCGACTATCTGTTTTAGTAACAAAATATTATCTTGTTTTTCTGATGATATTTGTACAAACGTTATCTTCGTGTTATCAAACTACTTGCAACGCCTTTGCAAGATGTTGGAAGAAATAAGTTTGTTGAAATGAGAAGCGATGAAGCTTATGAAATTCTGAATGTAGATGTCAAATCATTTATTAACGAAAATTGTTCCAAACTAGATGTTAAAACAAAATTTAAAGAAAAGCGAATTGCAAAAAAGAAAATTATGGCAGGCGAACTTAGCAGAGATAAAATGGCTGATGATCCAACCACACGCTTTAAATCTGAAACGTACTTCACTATAATGGATGCACTTGTAACACAAATAGATGATCGATTTAATGACTTTTGGAACACAGTTACTTATTTCTATTGTATTGATCCACCACAAAAGTCGGAAGAAAATAAAGATTTTTTTCAAAGTTCGTGCATAATTTACAAACACGACATTAACCTTAAAGAAGCAATCGTAGAATATGATACCATCAAAGATTTCTATACATCACTGTTTTCCATATTATCTAGTGAACTACAACTTAAAAAGGTTCAGTCGATCTTGCCTGAAAAACAAATGGCATCAGGTCTCCCTAATTTGTCAATACTCTATAAAATTTACCGTACTTGAATCTTCCGGTTAGCAGTGCTACTGCTGAAAGAAGTTTCAGTAGATTGAAAATCATCAAATATTATTTGCGCTCAACAATGACAAACGAACGTCTGTCTGGATTGGAATTAATTTCAATAGAACGTTATCTAGCTGAGAACGTTGACATTGAATCAACGATAAATCGTTTTGCAACAATGAAATCACGTAGAAAGCAATTTATGTAGTGCTCAGGGCTCTATCTTATCTTATCTCATCTGTTACAGACGCTCGTTCTATACAGAAGAATATTTGCGTCCTATGCTTATCCATGGTTTGTGTTTAGTTCTAAATTATTAGAGTTGTAAATGTTTATTTAAGGAACTTAAAATCATGGTTTGTGTAAAGTTAATTGATTTTCCCAAAGTTTGATGCTCAAACTTCGAATGATAAATTATTTATTTAAAATTCTGAAGTAAGTTGTTTAGTTTATTTATAAGTATAATATGATTGGCACTCTTTGTGTGTGTGTGTTACTAACCCCGAACAATCCGCTCAACCAAAGTCTCTATGTTTTTCATTATTCGTATCATCATATCATTACCCGGTCTTAAACTGAACTATTTTGCCAGCTAAAATTCTCATTTCATTCTTTCAGATAGAAAACTATTACAAGAACTAAAAACAGTAGCTCTTAAAATTTTATTCGTTAAAATAAGTTGTTCTCTTTGGAACTAATTTCATAATTTACTGCCAATTTTGATCCTACATATGATATATGTATATAATATGTATATGATAAAGGATTTCTTTAATTATTTAGGCCTTTTATTAATTATTAAAATTAAAAAAAAATACAGCATATTTTGTTTGCATTTGTGACCAGTTACTCTCCTGAATATAAAACAATTGTTTGTATATTGAAGAGATTTATTGCAATGGTTTGATTTAAACAAAAATACTATTAAATAATGTACTTTGAATGATCAACGCAGCATTTATTATTTAACAATTAGTTATTTGTTTGAGTTACTGTCACTGCTATTTATGGCAAGCTGAACAAACTGATGAGTCATCTTGCAGATAGTACAACAAACTATTAGAGGCCTATAAAAATTTAATCAAATTCTACCTCATTATCAAAACGTTTTAGATGTTTTATTTAGCCCAAAAACTATAAACTTATTATGCTAGGATATTCAGCAATTGAAAGTGAACACAAAGGATTATGAGGAATTTAGATTTTGTTACAAATAACAGCTCCCTAATTAACTACCATTTTCATAAATTCAATTGATTAACCATATCTACTTAAGACTAGATGTTTCTTTTTGTCTAGCAAGTTCCCACAGGGCAACTCTGAAAATGTATGTAACATAAACGACACACCTTAGATTTCATAGTTGAGACTGCAGCAGTCTCTTAAGATGAAAACTTATTAAAGTAAATCTCACATTTAAAGTGAGCAGAAATGTTTTTTTTCAACACAAAATATAGCAATAAGAGTGAATCTCATATCAAATTTCTAATCTTCATTGCAGAACCAGCTCACATGACTCGGGGATTTGGGGGAGTGTCGTTAGCGAATATGCTACTGGTGAGTTTTACAAGCATGACAAGTGCCTGAAAATGATCTGAATAGGATTATGTGTAGATATTTTAAGTAAAAGCGACACGGAATATCCCTTTTCTTTAAAAGGGGAGGGGGGATGGAATCTATTTGATAGAATTAAAAACGTTTTAATTTTGATATAATTGTTCGATCGGTTTTTTGGTAAAACGCCCCTGGCCATTCTAGTCTTCTAGATATAATGATAAATGAGCCCATTTAAAATTAGTCAACTATTCATTAACTTTATTGAATGCTTCAAATTCTTGACATCGCAATTCGAGAGGAGCAGAAAACAACTTTTTTTCTTAGCTCAGTTTTTAAGGCATTAATTTTAAATTTCACAGAAAGAATAATGAATATAGACAAGTCATGTGGATTAATATTATTGTCACTCGTGTCAATATAAATGAAAGTAGGGTAGATTTATGTGTCTTCGTATAGTACGTAGGTAGGAAATCTACATAGTTGTCAAATTTTTAAAAAATGCATTTTCTGGAAGGAAACGGTTCAATAATGGGCATATGTTCCAAGCGTACATGTACACATGACGTATTTTAATATATCTAGTGGATTGTAGTGGATGTTATATGTCCCAAATGAGTCTGCATTACCCCCAAGAATTCCCTTCTTGACCCCAGACGAGGTTATTTACCTCTGTTCGCCGACCTCTTTTTAAAAAAAAATTTTCTAAACAAAGACGTTAACCATGATGATTAATAGTCAATGTTTAATTTGTATGCATTAAAATAAAATATAATCAAAGAATGTCAACACAGTTCGTTTTCTGAAGGCCGGTTAAACGTTTTTTAAAAAATGCTTCACGTGAGTTACGATATTACAATGTAGATCTTCACTAAATAAATAATAAATACTGAAATGACCATAAAAGTGATTTGAAACTTGAAACATACTTATTTTCAAATAGAAAATAAAGTTGTTTTTTTGTTGTTGTTTTTTTTGTTTTTTTTGGGGGGGGGGTGTCAAAGATTTGTGACGTATTTTTTGAGAGGGGTCTAAGTTTTTTTGACGACGCGTGACGAGGGGGGGGGGTGGAGGGGGTAAAAAATCGGCCAAAATCGCGTGACGTCATTTATGGACGGCCCCTAACGAAATCTATAACATTTTTGCAAAAATTTATGAAATGTGTATTAAAATGAAAATCGAGACAGTTCAAAAAAGGAAAGCAAAACGAAAACGAATGCCAGGAGAGCATGCTGAAGATGACGGACCTAACTTGAGTAAATTCAAAATTTCTTTTTTTGTTGTTGCAATCATTGATTCAATAATGATGCAGTTAAAAAAACAGATTTTTTCTCTCAAAATATAGCAGAAGACTTTAATTTTCTTACTGTCAAAGCGTTTCAATTTTTTTTTGCAATGGCAGATTTAGAATCTAAAGCTGTTCTATTATCATGCAAATATCCTGAATTAAATAAAGAGCAATTTATAATTGCAATAAAATGGGTTAAACACCAAATGATTGAACTATTGCAAAACGAAAAACCCGATGACATGTTTCATTTAAATCTTCTAAATGATCCCGCTACATGGGAATTGCAAGAATCGTACCCGAATATCGAACGAGCTCTGAAAACATTTCTTACAATGCCAACCACAGTAATCCTTGCTTAAAGGAGTTTGAGCAAATTAAAAGCTATCAAAACTACTTGAGATCGACGTCAGGTCAACAACGCACACCATCTCTAGCTCTTCTTTCCATCGAATGTGGATTTATCAGTCAAATAAACTTCGATGAAATAATCACTAATTTTTCAAACATTAAAGCAAGAAAAGTTAAGTTTTGAGCTTTGAGCCTTTGATATACGACATGGGAGTGGATCGGTGGAGTATTAATTTTAATTGCATAATCAGCATATTCTCGATATTTATGCTGATTATGACCCTTAATAGTTTGGCTGACGTTCAGCGCGTGTAGAATTTTTAATGACAGACGGACACACTGATTCGAACGCATGCAATAACATTCACGTACGTTACTTGGGCTTTTGATAAAAGTGGGCGCCGTAGGCGCCCAGAACAACCTAATAAATATTAATAGCTCTGTAATGTTGGTGGTGACATTTCGTTTATACATTTTAAATTTAGTACACTTTTGGGGAAAACAAATTCTAAAAGTAAACATAATATAAATACACATACTCACACATATATATGTACATGTGCACGCAAAAACACACATATATACACACACATGTGTGTGGCTTTAATTTGAGATAAGAAATTGTATTTAAACGCAGTCAAAACAAAGTGCTAAGTCTGTTAAACACACTGAATAAGTGCTTTGTCATGCGAAAAAAACGAAATGTGAAGTCTTTCATAGTAACATTGTAAGGGTCATCCATCACTTTGTTTTCATAGACAAAATGTTCCGTCATCGGTGGATGCCCACCCCCTCCCCCCATAAAGCCACGGAATGCAAGAGCGCTGTTTTGTCCTGGTATACTCTCAAACACAGAGCCATTAATCATTAATTCACTAAAACAAGAAGTAGACTACCTTAACGTGACTGGATGCCTGGATTTATTCATATTTTGGAAGGTGAGGCCACAACACCAGGTAAAGTTTATGTCTTCATGTCTGCGGATGACAAATTAAATCTCGTGGTCGCACAGGACTCTTACACCTGAAGAAAAAAAAACCCACACTCTTCGTGCACTTGGATCCGGGTCATGGTTTATTTATAAAATTTAGTTACAATTCCCTTTAAGTATAAGTAAAACTTCTCTTCAGGAGTTGGGGGTAAGAGAGAACAAACATTTCTACACATCAGGTAAGTCAACAAACGCTCTTCTCTCGTCCTGGTAAAGTCTATTCGCGAGAAAACATTATTGGTGATTTATTAAATAAATTATACGTTACCAAATTTTATCATGAATTGGAGAGTAAAAAATATTTATAAAGTTATAAAGCTAAATTGTTTTTCATAAAATACTAATTGTTTCGGTAAAGAAAGAAGAGACTAGTTAAAAGTATTGGCCATTTTTCAAACTTGTTATGGAAATTCTTTTAGTAGGGCTGATAAAAAGAATAAATATTTTCCCCTACATCTTCTTTACCAGACCAGGCTACTAACTACTTACAACCTACAACGGCTCATTTATCAAGGCCATGGGCATGAGAAATGATACTCTTCGTGCAATGTATACACTGTAATTAAAAATATTGGAGAGAGACAAATTTTAAAATATAACAATTAAAAGGCGGTCACTCTCACGTATTTATAGTCTCAAATACTTTAATTTCATTACTTTCATTTCTGAATAATTTCATGTCAAAATGAGCGTATGGGGGGGGGGAGGGGTACCTGTGTCTATCCATTCATTCCTTTAAGCCTTCTGTTTACACTTATGTTTTAAGATATAAATTAGCTTCTTTTTAAAAAAAAAGCACAGCCATGATGCACATTCATAAATCTCCCAAATTCCACATTTATTATGACTCATTTTGTACGGAGGTACTTATTTATTATTTGTATGCTTTCTGTTTTCAATTAATCTTTAAAAAATCTCTCTCTTCTATAGATTTGATTTCAGATATTCACGATGCAGTTTGTAGTGTGTCTCATAGTTGTCCTGTCAGTGAGCATTTGCTGCGTGGCAGCTCAGAACACGAGTAAGTTATTATGGCTTTCAGATGAGTAAGAAGAGTAGATCATTCATCATGCACGTTAGCCTCTAACATCGCAATTACTCAATCTGAGTTTACAAGGTTGCTCTGAGGCGCCTACGGCGCCCACCTTTTTCAACAGCGTAAGTAACTTACGTGAATGTTATTGCATGCGTTCGAATCAATGCGTCCGACAACCAAAAATTGGTAAGTGAATGAGCTCAATAAAAAGAATGAATAATTAAAATTTAGTTCTTTGGAATGATTTATTTTTCACAAAATTTCTCTATATATCCCTTTTCCAAAATTAAAATATAAGCTCAAACAATGACGTCATATAATATTTTACGGCGAGAAACACCACACGCTCTGTTAATCTCGAAACCAAAATGATTATGAATTTACGTCTATATTTTCAATTTTAAATAAAATGCTGATTATGTCCCTTTAAATTAGCGTTACAGAATGATTGACCTGGGCTTTTATCTGAGTTTATTACAAATGAATTGTTTCATCATTCGTCCAATATTTTTAATACTTCAACGTATTATTGAATT
>CALYLW010003076.1:0-18027 GCA_944989445.1 Ampullaceana balthica | reverse complement strand
CTCAATTACAACCTCATTAAAAATAGTTTAATAATAGTGCTTTTTAGTGCGGCGTTCATGAAAAATACATACGCCAGATATGACAATAGAATGTCTTTTAATTTGCACACTTCCCTTATAAGTTTATATATAGGAGTTCAAACTTGGGCCATGGATTTCTTTGCACTTAAATATACTGGACATTTTTTTTTCTAATGTATAAAATAATTTACTGTAAAATGATCCTGGTTTTTATGGCTGTACACAAGGCCGGTATTAGCAATTGCGAGGCCCTATGCGGTCTAGTACGCGAAAAGGATTGCAGTTTCAGTAGGGATAAGGTATTTATAAGGATAATAAGTGAAAATTAAGATATGTGGGTCCTATGAAAGAGCGGGGTCCACTGTGGCCAAATAGTTTACAGTGGCCTAAAACCAGCCCTGGCTGTACCTACACTACAAGAAGAGGCATTATGTTAGAAAAAAAGGGGGGAAGGCCTCCTTGATCTATTAAATATATTTTCAACGGTATAGATTGGAAAATTCAGAATTTTGTCAACAATCGCTATCAGTGTATCAGTTGTGAAAGGAGCTTCTCCAAACTGAAGTTGATAATAAATTATCTTCTTCCACAATGAGTGCTTTAAGACTACACAATCTTGCAATATTGTCCATAGAACATGACATTACAAATAATTAAAATTTTTAAGGCATAACACACGATTTTTTATTATGAAAGTTAGGTAAGTAAATATATAAATATGTTTACATACTAATGTATACAATTTCTTTGTTTATACAAAAATCATATATTTATAAAAAAAATAAAAGCATATTAATTGGTAATGTATTTTGAGTGTAAATTTGGAATATGTTTTTGTCTCATTTGTTTGGGGGGGGGGCCGGAGACCTCAATAACTTTTGTGTTCCCTTTAAAAAAAGTTTATTTTATTTTTATAAATGTGTATTTATAGGTATATCATCTTATGCGGCCTCTTTTATTACTGCTTACATGAATAAGGCATGCAATGGTAAAAATGTTCCCCACCTTTACTTCGTTTAAATTACAATTATTTATTCATGTTTATTAATTTATAAAAACCATCATATGATTGACTTAAGGGGTCGTCGATAAATGACGCCATGCGATTTTGACTGATTTTTAGACCCCCCCCCTCGTCACAAAAACTTAGATTCCTTATGCAATAAGAAGTCACAAAGCTCCCCCCCCCCTAAAATTAAAAACCATTCTTTCTATTTGAAAATGAGCATGTTTCAAATAATTTTTTTTGGGTTGTCATTTTAAATATGTTTTTAGTGTAAGGCTGCACTCTAATATCGTAACACGCGTGAAGCCATGTAAAACGTCATTAAGTTAATCATATATTTAAGTGGATTTTTTATTTAAAGTTGCGCGTTTTGACGTGACGTCAAATATGTGCAGAGGCTTAACTAGGTTTTTGGCGCCCTTGGCTAATTTATTTTTGGCGCCCTTGATAAATTGACAAGCTTCAGCTTTTCATAAAATTTCTGTAGGATATGCTTTTCAGGTTAATTTTTGACACTTGACAGTCTTCTAAAACTAAACAGATGCGTTTCCGGCTGGGGCTTAGCCCTAGACACGACGAGGGAAGGGTGGTTGGGCTTAAAACGCTTTCAAAACGCCCAAGTGGTGTGGGCAGGATCTCGAGCCTTTGGAGGTAACGGCAACAAACAGTTTTATATTTTGGGGTAACGGGCAAAAAGTTTCACCGACTCCTGCATTAGATCGTAACAGAAGGCCTTACAGTTCATGTCACAAAGATTGCGTACATCGTTGAACTCAGTGGGATGAAGGGGAAGGAAACCGCTCTATGGTAACAAATTATACAAAAGTGATCTGAGTACAGCTCTTCGGTAACAGGTACGGATGTAACAATGAAATCGCAAGGCTTTTGCAATACCTATTCATTCATGTGTTTTTGATTTGGCGTCACTTGATTTACATTTTTTTTTAAAACAGAAGCAATCCAATATTTTGAGTATAACAAAAGTAGCTCGTTCTAAGCGAGGATCCATAACGAAAATACTAATGTATAGATTATAATAATAAAAATAATTGATAATTTATATAGCGCTGTATCCCAGTGAGGAACCGGGCTCACAGCGCTTTACATGGAGATCAAAATATACATATACTAATTAAATAACCATTCATTCCATAATAACAACATAAAGGACTGTACATAAATAATATAAAAGCCCAAGTCACTCACTGTTGGATGTACGGATGTGGAACGCTGAGGAACGATGTACAACAGTCTATAGCAGTTGAAAAATCGTGTGGTGATTAGCACTGTAAAAAATTTTTAATATGACGTCATTGTTTGATCTTATATTTTAAAATACAAGGTGTGCATCGGTGCACAAGATGATTATAAATTAAAGATGCACTGTAAAAAAATATTATATGACGCCATTGTTTTAGCTCATATTTTAATTTTGGAAAAGGGAACAATGTAAAAAGAGGATTTGATATGGTTAATTGTAAAATACTTTGTGTACATTCCAGGAAGTTTAATATTTCGTATTTATCAAACAAGGATAAATTACTTGGGCTTTTGACAAAAAACAAAGTAGGTGCCGTAGGCGCCCTACAACCCCTACTATAAAATACTTTGCGTACATTTCAGAAAGTTTAATATTTTGTATTTATCAAAAAAGGACAAGTTAGTTGGGCTTTTGAAAAAGGTTGGCGCCGTAGGCGCCCTAAAAAAGTGGGCGCCGCACGCGCCACGGGGCCCCGGCACAATCTTGTTACACATAAGCTACGCTAATCATTAAAAACAAATGTTGTTTCATTAATTTTGTAAATACATTTTGAAAAGATGCGTTTTAAGTGCAGTCTTGAAGGACTTGGTAGTTGGAATACTACGGATGTGTAATGGTAGAGAATTCCATTGTTTTGCTGCACAAAAAGAGAATGACCTCAGAATGACAATACGAAAATAGGACAAACTTACAAATAATCACTACAAAAGGAAATTTTTATGGAAATATTACGATTAATATTAAAAGTGTAAACTATTATTATTATTATGCCTTTTATTTCTTTATTATATAGTTTTGTATTTAAACAAGTGGAAATAACGGTATGCTAAAGTTTCTTATTATTTAATCATTTTAAATTTATTGCAAGTTTACTGCAAATCTATATATATATAATTCTCTTCGTGGTCGGACCCTGCGAGGCAACAAGAAGCTGCATGTGCAACAGATACTAATTTTAGAAAGCAGCGCACCAAATTACTGCACCAATGCATCAAAAGGTGTGCAAATTAAATATGCGCTGTAAAAAAAAAGAATTATATGACGTCATTTTTTTCGCTGATATTTTAATTTTGGAAAAGGGAACCCCAATTATAAAATACTTTGTGTGCATTTCAGAAATTTTAATATTTTGTATTGATCAAACAAGGACAAGTTAGTTGGGCTTTTGAAAAAGGTCGGCGCCGTAGGCGCCCTAAAAAAAGTGCATTAAAGGGGTAAAAGAACTCTCCATGAGCAAGTCTGCGGCGTATGCTACGCCGCGGGGCGTCTAGTAATTATAATTACTCTTAAAATGGCTGAGAACAACAAAACTAATGACGTCATTTATAAATATGGAGTCATTTAAAAAAGCAAAAAACAAAATATAATCCATTTTGTTTTATATTTAATTTATTTTAACTATAAGGAATTATAAATTTAGATTTTAGATAAAACATAGTTATGGATGCTTTATGCTATCCAAATAAAACGCATATGTTATCATTTAGGTATTGTTTAGCTAAATTTCTTGGTCTTATATTTTTGTATTTTCAATAGAATCAAGGGAAACGCTTTATTATATAATATAATATTTCCTTGTCTAAAGTTAACAATTATAATGATTATTATAATTTAATTTAGTAATTTCAAAACTTTTAGCAGTTACAATTACTATATAAATTAAAAGTATGCTTTTGCGTAAACGTCAATTTTGTAGTTTATCTAACCATTATTTTAACTCATCGCAAAGTTTGTCTTTCCGACATTCCAATATGTTCGTGTGTTTTGCAGATATACGAATTGCGATTCATCCCCGACTGTCGATGCAGGACTATTGTTCCTTTAAAGTGTTCTGCACTTTACTTCGCTTCTTAATGAGGTATACATTTTACCTACATAAAAACAAACATTGAATATTTCGTTATATGAAAAAAAAACCTAAAAGAACATGTTTTTGATTATAAATCCTTTATGAACGAGACATAACTAAACGAATGTTTATTAATGTGAATATTAAATTATTGTTATTTCTTTAAAGTTATTGTGTTACAGCAACGTTGGCCAAACCGCGGCGTGCGAGCCGCATGCGGCTCCTCTGGGTTCACATTGCGGCTCACGTAAATTTATGAAATATATGTTACAATGAATATTGGAATATTTCCAAGCCAGGCTAATGAATCATTGTGCTTCAATGCGGCTCTCAATAATTTATTAATATTTTAAAATGGCTCTCAGTTACTACAGGTCGGGCCACCCTTGTGTTACAGGATTAGAAAATGATATATATAATATAATATATATAATATATATATATATATATATATAAATCTATGTTCAATATGATTTTATACGTTTATAAACAAGAATTGTTTGTTTTCATGTTCATAATATGCGTTGATTTTTTAAAACATCTTACATGATAGAGCAGTACATAAGATCCATGCTGAGTGTAGTTTGTATATTTCTATTCAAACCTAAATACGTTTATTGTTAATATTGCTATATTAATCCAAGAACAGTTTAATTTGATAAAATGGCCGTCTTCTTAAGTTAGAATCTTATTTAACGCTGTGCCTACACTACTATAAAACGAAGGGCATTGATAGCTATCTACTAACGTCTTCTTACCATTGATAGCTATCTACTAACATCTGTACACTAGTTACCATGAGATAGCTATCTACGAACACGTCTTCTTACAATTGATAGCTATCTACTAACGTCTTTCTTGCACATTGAGATAGCTATGACTAGCTAGCGTCTACAGACGTGATAGCATTGCGCACTAACGTCTTATATACCATGATAGCTATCTCCTAACGATACTTCGTACTCACATTTTGATAGCTGATCTACTAACAGAGTCATCTTAACTTCCATTGATAGCTAGCTATACTAACGTCTTCTTACATTGAGATAGCTACTGATATCTAACGAGTCTGCGCTTGACACATTGATAGTGTCTTCTAACTAGTCTTCTTACAGCATCTGTTAATCAATATGTGTAAGACCAGTGAGTTCTCAGATAGTATTCTGTCTTGAGACACATTAGTGTGTCGTTCGTGAGACTTGAGCTATGATCAGCGATGTCGTGAAAAAGCTGAGATTGTAGTAAAAACAAATAATATTAAATTTCTTGGGTTCTCTGTGCATCAGTATCTTTGTGAGAGCAAGAGACTCGATTACAGGAGTCTACTTTAACATGTGGAAGTTCGCGCTGGCACTTCAAGAGGAGAAGAAGTCTGTGACAGATCTCAGATGTAGACATCTGTTAAAATAGAAAGAAATGATTTCTTTCCTTGAAACTGCATGATGACAATTTTGAATTGCCTCAAACAACATGCACATGAAATCTAGTGAAATGGTTGAAGGTTAGAGTTCTCCTTCTCAATAGTAGAATGCGAGTAATCTGACGAGATTCACTAGAACTAAGTCTTCACAGAGAACCTCCATCTGAGAGATTAACATGACATTACTAGTCTTTATGGAGAAGATCGAAGTCATTTAAGTGAGATGTAATATGATGTCATTGTGGAAAGTAAAGTAAGATATCAGACAGATATAGAGTTTTCGACCTTTGCTGTTCTCGCAACTGTTAACTAAAGAGAGTCAAGATCAAAATAAAATGACAAGGGTAAGTGTTAATAGTAGTGCATGAATTTTGATACACTCTCAGTCAACTTCAATCGTTCTCTTCAACATTATTTCATCCCTGGACATCACCATATTTGAGTGTTTTGCGTGATCTGCAATCGTTAGCAGTCTAGTGAGGATAGTCTAATTGTTGATACGACCGCAACGAAGGAGTGAGCAGTGATCGGATATACTGGACATGAACAAATTGTATCACACACGTTCACTCGTAACATACTTTAGTAAGAATGCAGCTGGCTGTGCGTAATCGGAAATGTCTATCTCTTAAGTCAGTTGACAGCATTTCAAAACTCGCTGTTTAGTGACCAATTGATCTATCTTGGTTTCTGTGAGAATTTGTCTTTTCGGCATACACTAGAATGACGCAAGTCCAATGAAACGAGAGAGACTCCCTGTTAATTTGATGATGAATTACGCGTTTTTCTTCCAGATTAGAGCTTTTGTGCTCCCGATGGAATAATTATGTGTTTTCTTAAGCAGGCTCAGTGTCTCTATTTGGCATTGATTTGTGTCTTACTGTACTCTCACATATCAACAATGTCAACTTCACAAGATTCCATTCTACTACCTAGTTTCACTCACCAGTCACACCTCATTTAGTACATATCACACGCATTAAACTCCATTGTCTCACATGCTACACCTGGTCTCACTAGGCTCACACTGGACTCTCACACTAGGCTAATTTCTACACTATGTTCTCCTGTCATACACCATAGTCTCACATTCTATCCAGCCATTGTCACTCACATACTCACTAATCACACTCTATCCTCTCTCATACACCCTATTCATTTCTTATATCTACACACAAATGACACCATACACACCTATAGTCACCATTTGCACTACCAAACTACTCATACATAATATCACATACATCTCCAAAGTCACCATTCTACACCAAACGATCACACCATGCACACCTAATACACATTCACATGCATCCAATGACACCATTCACACCTATACACAACACTAATACACCAGTCTACACCAAAACACACATACACACAAAACACACACCTTGATAACCACTTTCAACACATCTATAAACACTACGTTCTAACTCACCTAACTAACACCATACACACCAAATACACCATTCACACCAAATACACCATACACACCAAATACACCATACACACCAAATACACCATACACACCAAATACACCATTCACACCAAATACACCATTCACACCAAATACACCATACACACCAAATACAACATTCACACCAAATACAACATTCACATCAAATATACCATTCACACCAATGCACCATACACACCAAATAAACCATACACACCAAATACACCATTCACACCAATACACCATTCACACCAAATACACCATACACACAAAACACACCATTCACACCAAATACACCATTCACACCAAATACACCATTCACACCAAATACACCATACACACAAAACACACCAAATACACCATACACACCAAATACACCATACACACAAAACACACCATTCACACCAAATATACCATTCACACCAATACACCATACACACAAAATACACCATACACACCAAATACACCATACACACAAAACACACCATACACACAAAACACACCAAATACACCATTCACACCAAATACACTATACACACCAAATACACCATTCACACCAAATACACCGTACACACCAAATACACCATACACACAAAACACACCATACACACAAAACACACCATACACACAAAACACACCAAACACACAAAACAAACCAAATACACCATACACACAAAACACACCAAATACACCATACACACAAAACACACCATTCACACCAAATACACCATTCACACCAAATACACCATTCACACCAAATACACCATTCACACCAAATACACCATACACACCAAATACACCATACACACCAAATACACCATACACACCAAATACACCAAATACACCATTCACACCAAATACACCATTCACACCAAATACACCATTCACACCAAATACACCATACACACAAAATACAACATTCACACCAAATACAACATTCACATCAAATATACCATTCACACCAATACACCATACACACCAAATAAACCATACACACCAAATACACCATTCACACCAATACACCATTCACACCAAATACACCATACACACAAAACACACCATTCACACCAAATACACACCAAATACACCATTCACACCAAATACACCATACACACAAAACACACCAAATACACCATACACACCAAATACACCATTCACACCAAATACACACCAAATACACCATACACACAAAACACACCAAATACACCATACACACCAAACATACAAAAAACACACCAAATACACCATACACACCAAATACACCATTCACACCAAATACACCATACAAATACACCATACACACCAATCACACCAAATACACCATTCACACCAAATACACCATTCACACCAAATACACCATTCACACCAAATACACCATTCACACCAAATACACCATACACACCAAATACACCATTCACACAAAACACACCATACACACAAAACACACCAAACACACAAAACACACCATTCACACCAAATACACCATACACACCAAATACACCATTCACACCAAATACACCAAATACACCATACACACCAAATACACCATACACACCATTCACACCAAATACACCATTCAGACACTCGTCTTACATTGAATTTTCAAAAACATTTCACATAATAAACACACACAAATTAATTCAAAACATTTGGACAGCCTTTTGCAATGACTTTTATTTAGGTTACACGCCAATTGGTTAGTTATTTTTAGTACTTCCCCACATGCTGACCCAAAAACCTAGACTGCGGTAACTCGTTATATAGGAATTAAATAAATTACCTAATATTCGGTAACTCGAGTCGGTAGGGTTAATATAAACTTTTTTGCATTATTTATGAAAATTATATTTATATAATAATCTATATAAATATATATAAATGAAAGTGTCTGTCTGCCTGTCCTTTATAGCTGACTAAACCATTCATCCGATCGCCATGAAACTTTTGTAGACTTTTTAGTAAGCTCCCGGGATGGTAACTGGCAAATTTTTATTTCAAAATTTAACACTCATGGGGCGCCAGGGGCCCATAATGTAATTTTTTACTTATATGAGCTATATAAAAATTAGTTTAAGTTTAAGTGACAGCTACTGGGTGAATTGATGGATCTTAACCAAACTTTGCATATAACTTGGTAACCCAAATTTAAATACTATAGGCAATAATTTCCTAATGTCCATTCCTTTGCATCTGGGGGCCCAAAATGTCTTTTTTCATAAACGTTTAAGATTTTATTTCCCATTCATTTATGAACGATCTTGAGATATATATAGATAAATATATCCGTTATGAAATTGAATGAATTGAACAGGTGCTTTGATCTTTATATATTGCACTAAATGGGCCCTGGGGCCTTTAATGTCGTTTTTTTGCTTATATTAGCTATATAAAAATTAGTTTATATGTTAGCCACTGAGTAAATGAATTGATCTTAACCAAACTTTGTATACAAAAACTTGGTAGCCCATATTAAAAAACTTAAGGGCACTAAACTTTTAATGTCAATTTCTTCGGGGCCTGGGGCCCAAATGTCTTTTTTGTATACTCTAAGATATTATTTCCCACTCAATTTTTAACAATCTTGAGAAATATATCCATGATGAAACTCAATTTAAATGAATAGGTTTTCGAAATTTACATCTTGAACCGAATCGGGCCAAGGGCCACTTATTGTAGTTTTTTCCCCTATATTAGCTATATAAAAATTATTTTAAGTGTTAGATAATGAGAAAATAACTGGATTTTGACCAAACTTAGTATATAAAAACTTAAGAGCCTATATTAAATTACTATAGGGCACTGAACTCCTAATGTCCATTCCCTCGGAGCTGAGGGCCCCAAATGTTGAGAAATATAGCTTGAGTACAATGGTAAAAAATTTAATTATCACTCATTTTGGGGCCAGGGCTCTTAATATCATTTTTTTCTTTGTAAGCTTTTTAATTATTTATTTATTTATTTATTTAATTATTTATTTATTTATCCGTTTGCTATGAAACCTGGACTTTTTTTTTCAAACTTACGCGAACGTTTCTGGCTTAATTGTTTTTAAAGCATACCACTCATCGGTTTCTTTGAATCTATTTATTTTTTACTGAGACTGAGATCGTTGCAACGCACGACGGGTCTGCTAAATCATAAATACAGTCGAAACCGGTTAAGTCGACGGCGTTGGGGTATGAAAAATAGCATCGAGATAACCGATGATCGAGTTAAAACGAAAACCAATATGGCGGCAAAATCGTAACAAGCGCTTGAAATTTCTTTATATACGTGTTGTGCGTTAATTAGTGATGGGACGATTAATCAGAATCGTATTGGAATATAAGAAATATCAATATAATGTTAAATTATGTGATATATTATATTATGCGAAATGGAACGTCCTTGCGAGTATGTTTTTTTAGTTCATTTGCTCGTTCGTCCTTGAACTTTATTATTTCATGCTATTTACTACTAATATTAATGATGTAATTATAATTAAAGTCATAATCTTAGTGTAAGTTTATTACTAATAAATACCAAGGCATTTACTTGTATAAGGACCAAGGAAAACAATCAATATTCAAATAAATATACTTTAAATATATTTTTAGGTACTTCAGATAGTCATTCTGCGTATGTCGAAAAAAGTCGCAAATATTGTTTCAATTTGTTAATAATTGACTACCATTACGCTAGGACTAGTGTTTACCGTAGTTACAACTATCGAACGACCGCTTACACTTATCTTTAAAAATGTTTAGGATTATTTATTTAAGTTTTAAGTCTTCGGAATTTAAATAATTTATTCAGCTGCAACTTCAATAAGCCCGTAATAGCTTTTTACCCCGGAGTTCGTTTTTGCGACGGTGACTTCAAATCGCTTTCTCCCTATTTCGGAATCTAAATAATATACACGTCATCACTTTTAGTCTACTTCGTCTACGGCTAAGGAATGCTTTTTTAATTTTTAATTTGCTTAGTTGTCGAGGCTCTGTACGGTCAAAGGTCACGGCTATTACTACAGCGCTCTAAGTGAATTCGAAAGGGGGGGGGGCGACAAGTTACGGAGTTTTCTAGTTAGGGATAATGAGGGTGGGGGGGGGGAAAGGCTAGAAAGGTCTTTGATGTTTATATAAAAGGAAGCCTCTTGCTTTGACATACCAATACAAGACCGCGAGAAGAGACACCTTCCCTCCACTCCCCCACTGTTATACATCTACAGTGGGTTGGGGGAAAGGAACATTTTTCTTTTTAAATTGAGTCAGAGCATGCCTTGGTAAATGGCCAGTGTAGCTAAATCCCACCCTATTGGGTGGGTGGGGGGGATCGTCGTGTGCGCAGCGAAATTCAATAATTCTGGCAAGTTGACAAGTGAAACATAATATGGTATTTAAATAAATTCCATCTTATTATCACTGTTTACTCCGTTTTAGCTGCAAGAGAAATGTCAGGAGCAGAACTTCAACCTGTTCTCCACCTATGTCGACCTGACCAAAGCTTTTGACACCATTGGCAGAGAGGGTCTGTGGAAGATAATGGCCAAGTACGGTTGCCCAAGGAAATTCATCGTCTTGGTGAGACAATTCCACGAGGGCATGCAGGCCAGAGTCCAGGACAGCGGAGAGTTTTCTGATCCTTTCACAGTCACAAACGGGGTCAAGCAGGGCTGCGTCCTGGCACCAACACTATTTAGCCTCATGTTTTCCGCCATGCTGACAGAGGCCTTCAGAGACGAGGGTGTTGGTGTTAACCTGAGGTACCGCACAGATGGCAAACTGTTCAATCTTCGGAGGCTCCATGCAAAAACCAAGGTTATGACAGACATCATCAGAGACCTCCTGTTTGCTGATGACTGTGCCCTCAATGCTGCCTCAGAATCCGACATGCAACGCAGCGTTAACCTGTTCTCCAGCCCCTGCACAAACTTTGGTCTGACGATCAACACCAAGAAGACTGAAGTCCTCCATCAGCCTGCGCCTGGAGGGCCCTACGTTGAGCCCAGCATCACTGTCAACGGCCAGAGACTCAACACAGTGCAACGGTTCTCATACCTAGGCAGCACACTGTCACCATCGATGACGAAGTGAGCGTCAGAATTGCCAGAGCCAGCTCCACTTTTGGCAGGTTGTACCCAAATGTCTGGAACAGAAGAGGCATTACCATCCAGACCAAGCTGAAAGTGTACAGGGCGGTGGTGCTCCCCACACTGCTATATGCGTGTGAAACATGGACTGTGTATCAGCGCCATGCTAGGAAGCTTAACCACTTTCATTCAACAAGCCTCAGGAAGATCCTCGGCATAAAGTGGCAGGATAAAATACCAGACACAGTGATACTGACCAAGGCAGGTCTCCCCAGCATATTCACACTCCTGATGCAGTCCCAGCTTCATTGGGCAGGGCACGTGGTCCGAATGCCAGACGAGAGACTGCCAAAGAGACTCTTCTATGGCGAGCTCCAGCATGGCCAGCGGTCCAACAGTGGGCAAAAGAAACGCTACAAAGACACACTGAAAGTCTCACTGAAAGCGTTTGCCATAAACCCAGACACGTGGAAATTTGCTGCAATGGATCGTTCCACCTGGCGTTCTTCCATCCACGAAGGTGCCAGGTCATGCGAGGCAAACAGGATCACCTCCGCAGAAAAGAAGAGGCAAGCCCGAAAGGCCCGTGCCGTCAACCCTCCTGGAGATGTCCCACTCGTCCCTTGTCCCTTCTGTTCCCAAACCTTCCGTGCTAGGATCGGCCTCATCAGCCATCTGCGCACGCACAAACAAAGCCAGTCCCAGCAACCCTCGGATGACTAGAGTGGTCTTCGTCGAATCGACGGACGAACAACAACTCCGTTTTATCAGGACTTAGTCGGTATATTAGCTAATTACCCGGAGTTAATTTTATGTTGTGTTACGGCAGAATACCAGAGCCAACACGCGAGCGAACGTGACATCAAAATCAAAGCGTTTTGTTAATAATAATAATATTCTGGTCTATAAATATGGACTGTTTGTGGAGTTCGCTAGTGACTGATTTTTTTTTAAAAATGTATTCGCTTAGTTACCGAAGCATAGTACCAGAAGTAACAGAGCTGAGCAAGCGTGCTGTGACGTCACCAGCAGACCCTGGTGAGGCAGAAAATTGGTCCCTTCCCTTGGTTATAAAAAAATCATAGCTAACATTTTCAAAAGCTGGCGATTGGTCATTGGGATCGAGCTAACCAAGTTAAGTTGCAAATTTGGCCCTCTTTTGTGCTCGAGGTACTAGGTTTCGGCGACTTACAAAAATCGAATTAGCCGATGAAAAAATGCTAAGACAAATGCGGTTCCAAAAAAAAACCTCGAGTTAGTGGGGTAAGTGGGTTCGACTGTAATAATGAATATTTACAGTATTTATTTATTTATATTTATACTTATTTTTATTAATTTAAATAATTTCCATACAAAGGTATCATCAAACTTTTTCATGAAATTAATTAAACTAAATTTCCCTAAGAATTAAAACTTGCGAACAATGATGAATAAAAACTAATTGAATTTTTATAGTACTATTATGTAAAATAATTCTTTCGCTAATAGAGTTTATAGAGGAGTTCAAAATACGTTTCATTTTTTAGATTTATTTGTAAACATGGCTGACACTGACTATTTTACTTTATTTCACTTTTACATAATAATAATCATAAATTTAAGATTGATTGTATACTTCAAAATCTATGTAATTGTTTTTTTAACAATAAAATGCATACGGTATTCAATTCTGCAAATAAAAATGATTAATTAACCTACGGCTATGGTCATTTAAATTTTTAAAGCGAGTGGCAGTGGGTTTGTTTTAATTTTAGTGTTGGATGTTGCTAGTGCTACGTCAATAAGACTAGCCAGTAATTAAAACTGCTGCTATGACTAGTCATAGTATAGCAGCAGTTTACTGGCTACTGTTACGACTAGTAGTAGCAGCAGACACTTCGTTTAGTTTTACGTCTTAAATGTCTTAAACTTAAAGATAGAATGTGTTTAAATTAGTAAAACTTTTACTAAAAGTAAGCTACTTAATTTTTTTCTCTACAAAAATAAATTACGCTGAAATAAGAAATTACCTGTAATAGCTAAAATACTTTATACAACATATAATAAATTATAATGCATTTATCATTTAATAAATTAAAAACGTAAATTCTTACGAGAAAATTAAATTTCCCTTTGCAATATAAATAAAATAAATCTTACGGAGTGATTATTCGCACGGTTTTGGCCGTGCGGATAATGCAGAGTATTATCCGCATGGGTCTTCGGCGCATGCGTATTCTAGGGGCTGGAAACGTTGAGAAAAAAAAACGCGCCCGGTGTAGACAAAATAAAAGCCGATATTATTCGATTTCGGCTAAAAAGTGTAATTTATATGCTTATACAAATTAAAATTTCATGATTACTGAAGTTTTAAAGTAGCACTGCCATAAAAAAATGATTTGTGTCCAATTAATGATAACTCTTATAATTTTAAAATAACGCACTTAATCGTCAGCTTCTCCAGGTGAGTGGTTAGTCATAGCTTAGTTCCATGAAGCTTAATGGTATGCGGATTGAATCCCAAGACGGTCATACTTATACTTTTTTTAAAAATATTTGGGGGGGGTGTTATTATTTTTTTGTTGTTGCGTTTTTTGTTAGTTTTTAAAAAAAATAATTTGTGAATTATATTCAAAAAGTCTCAATCTAAAATAAGATGATGGAATAATGTGATAACAAACTTTTATTTTGACTTTGTTTACAACCACAGTAAGGTTATTTGCAAACACTAGCAGGCTCTTTCCCAGAAACATTTTATTATTTTATTATTCCCCCACCCATGCCTGTCTTATTTATTCTGTTTAATATTACTCACTGTTACAGACTCTCGCTTTTAAATTTCTATGCAGCATGGCATAGTATGCAATACCATTAATATTATATCATCTTTCGCTTTTGCATGCTTTAAATTAAATTAACTTAATTGATTTATGATGATTACAGGTACAATGCTAGTTTTGGGGAGAATAATAACTAGCCTTTTTAATTATAGAGCCTCGTCCAATTATGAATGAAAGTTAATAAATGTACTTTATAATATACTAGCAGACCCGTCGTGCGTTGCAACGATCTCAGTAAAAAGGAATATATATAGATAAAAAATAAATTACATTAACGGTCACCAGGCCCATCAGTTTAAAATATGAAGTTCGAAAATCTGTTCATTTCAATCAATTTCATAACAAAAATATAAATATATGTATCTATATTTCTCAATATCGTGTAAAATTGAATGGGGAATACAATATTAAAAATTTAGTAAAAACACATTTAGGGCCCCTAGCCCCGATGAAATGGACATTATGAGATCAGTGTCCTATAGAAATTTAATATAGGCTTTTAAGTTTTTATATACCGCGTTTGGTCAAAATCCATTTTTTTCTCATTATCTAACACCTAAACTAATTTTTATATATATTTAGATATAAGGAAAACTACATTAAGGGGCCCCCAGGCCCGTTCAATTCAAGATGTACATTTTGAAAACATGTTCATTTAAATTCATTTTAATCATGGATATATTTCTCAAGATCGTTAAAAACTGAGTGGGAAATAATATCTTAGAGTATACACAAAAAAAGACATTTGGGGCCCCCGGCCCATTCGATGTAAGATGTAAATTTCAAAATGCTGTTCATTTTAATTCAGTCTCATCATTGATATATTTCTTAAGATCGTTAAAATAGAATGGGAAATAATATCTCAAACACATACGAAAAAATACATTTGGTGCCCCCGGCCCTGAACAATTAAAAATTAGAAGTGCAGTGCCCTTTGTTATTTTAATATGGGCTACCAAGTTTTTATATACCAAGTTTGGTTAAGATCGATTCATTTACTCAGTAGTTAACGCATAAACTCATTTTTATATAGCTCATAAAAGCAAAAAACGATATTAAGGGCCCCAGGGCCCATTTAGTGCAAGATGTCAAGTTCAAAACGCCTGTTTATTTCAATCAATTTCATTGTGGATATATTTATCTATATTTTTCAAGATCTTTAATAATTGAATGGGGAATAAAATATTAAACGTTTATGAAATAAGACATTTTGGGCCCCCAGTCCCGAAGAAATGGACATTAGGAAATTAGTCCCTTTAGTATTTCTATATTTGCTACCAAGTTGTTATATACAAAGTTTGGTTAAGATCTATCAATTTACCTAATAGCTAACATTTAAACTAATTTTTATATAGCTCATATATAAGAAAATAAATCATTTTATGGGCCCCCGGCGCCCCATGAGTGTTAAATTTTGAAAAAAAGTAGTAGCCAGTGACCATCCCCGGAGCGTACTCAAAATTCTCCAAAAGTTTCATGGCGATCGGATGAATGGTTTAGTCAGCTATACAAGACATGCATACATACATACATACATACTTTGATTTTTATATATATATAGATATAAGATTAGAAAAAACAACATTAAGGGCCCCCGGGCCCAATTGGTGCAAGAAATTAACTTTAAAATACCTGTTCATTTCAATCTGGATCATGATAGATATATTAGTCAATGCTTTTCAAGATCGTGTAAATCATAACGGGAATAAAGTATTTAACGCGTTAAAAAAAGAAAGATTTTGGGCCCCCGGCCCCCAAGGAACGGCCATTAGGTGTTCAATGCCATATGGTACTTTAATGTTGGCTATCAAGTTGTTATGTACCAAGTTTGGTCAAGATCCATTCATTTTCCAAGCAGCTAAGCCCTAAACTAATTTTTATATAGCTCATATAAGAAAAAATTCTCATTATGGGCCCCCGGCGCCCCATGAGTGTTACATTTTGAAAAAAAAGTAGCCTATTTCCATCCCTGGAGCGTACTCAAAAGTCTCCAAAAGTTTCATGGCGATCGGATGAATGGTTTAGTCAGCTATAACAGACATGCATACATACATACATACATACTTTGATTTTTATATATATAGATAATATATAGAATAAAAATACAAAGTTTGAGTGCACTTGTCAGCTAAATACATAGTGTTACTAATTAATTGAGGCGTTCCCCCTCCCCTTAGACCCCTCCCCCGTTCTTTTTTCTTTATTTTGGGGAGGGAGATCCCTCCCCAAACCCCACCCCGCTTTTATTTCACTTTTTATTCGTAGCTAATAATTTTTTCCTTAGACCCCTCCCCCGGTTTTAAAACAGGAAAACAAACATATTCAAGGGAAGCAAGCGAGTAAAATATAAATAGCAAGGGGAGGTAATCTGTGAAAAACAAAATTGTAACTTGTGTATAGCAACGGTAGCGTCAAAGTGACGTCACTTCGCCCGGAAATGACTCGCCGCCATCATGGCCACGTAAATAGGATCCAGCCTAATAGACTAATGATTAACTAACGATATTATTATTATTATGCAGATCCACTCAGATTATTGCTAAAATGGATTTGATTAAAAAATATACGATTCCAGTCACTCGAAAGACTTTTAAAATGACAATTTAATTATTTTTATACCCTCCAAACCAAAATATGTCAATAAGCAAAGATACATAAATAATAAGCAGTTAGTAATAAGAATTCAGATATCATTCTCACGGTCAGAACCGTGCGGCAGTGCGGTTTACCGCGCGGATAATGTTGGACATTATTCGCACTGCCAAAACCATGCGAATAAAGCTTACCTAAATCTTATCTGTTACAGACGCTCCTTCTATACAGATTATACGTGTAGAAAGTGCAGGATTACGCCATTAATGTGCCTCAGATACTGTGAACCGAACCCTAATCATGCAACGATGAGTTTCCAAATGTACTCAAATTGGCACGCATTGAATCAGTAATCAGTTTTAAAAGAAAACTTTTTCACACACAAAATTGAACGAACAGATAACATGTAGATTTAAGCAGTAAAATAATAACTAGTAAAGTTGTACATATAGCCAGATTTTAACTGCTAGACTTGCCAAACATGTGGTATGATGAATTTATAAAACTATCTTGGAATTCTTTATGTTACATTTAT
>CALYLW010003075.1:15000-18032 GCA_944989445.1 Ampullaceana balthica | reverse complement strand
TTATTAAGATGTATTATTTTTTTTTTGTCTGAGAGTAGGGAAGTAGTGATGGGGGAGGATTAGAAGTGGATTCTGGATGGTTAATTTTTTTTTATACTTTTAATTTTATTTTCAGTTACCCCTTGGGTGGTGGGGTTGGGGGGGGTGGCGGTGGTCGCTATGAGATCCCCCCCCCACCCCCCCCCCCCAACATGGAGGGTAGTAGAGTGGGGGTGGGTGTGTCCCCCCCCCCCCCACCCCCCCCCCCCCCCCCCCCCCCCCCACCCCCCCCCCCCCCCCCCCCCCCCCCCCCCCACTTTGAATTGTAGGTGTAACCCCCCAGATAACAACCCCCCCCCCCTGTGTGTACCCCCCCCCTATAGTTAAATACCACCCGCTTGGGTCGATGCGTCATGTGGGGTACTAGTAGCTTTGTTGGTTTGAGTGTGGGAGTGTGGGGGGTTCTTGGGTAGTGTGGGGGTGTTGGAGGGGGGTGGTGTATGAGAGTGCGGTGGTTTGGGTGGGGGGGGGGGGGGGGTTTGCGGGGGGTATTTTATTTGGGGGGGGGGTTTTGGGGGAGTCATGTAGGGGGGGGATGTGCATTTTAGGGTCGAGAGCGCGAACGAGAAAGCGAGCATGCGCGACAGGGTAGAGTAAGGAGCAGAGAGAGGGGGTTACTAGTGAGAACAGGCGGAGAGGCAGAGATGAAAATCGGAGCGGTATGCGAGAGGGTGAGGTAGCAATGGAGATGAAGCTACAGAGTTAGAGAAGAGGACAAGGGAGAAGAGAAGAAGGCGGGACGTTAGTAGAGAAAAATTGAAAGTGGGGGAAAGTCGTAGGACTGGTGCGGAGAGGCCGGGATGAGGGCGATGGGGAGAGGGTGGCGATCCCACAAGACGAGGAACAGAGAGGGAGGAGGAGAGGGAGACAAGTGGTAAAGGGTAGTTGTTGTGAAGGGGGTATTGAGGGGAAGTAGCAGGGTGTCAGAGGGAGTAAATGATGCGACGCAGCCACTGGAAAGAGAAAGAGCCTGGCTAGTGGAAGGTACAGGATAAGGAAGGAGTAGTTTTAAAATGAGATAACGGAGGCCGGAAAGCCAAGGAGAAACGAGAAGTATGAGCTCGGTCGTGGGCGCGACGAAATGGAGACGAGGCTCAAGGGAGGCTGGAGCGTGAGGGCGGATAAAATAACTGGTGCGCTGGGTGTATAGGGAAGAGGAACAGAATGTAAGTAGCCAAGGAGGAGAGGTAAGAAGAAGCCACGAAGACTGCAGGAAGAAGGGAGTAGGGAGGAAGGAGGGAGGATAGGAGGGGAGAAGATATAAGAGAGGAGGCGGGAAGAAAGAAAGAAAGCAGATAGACGTAAGGAAATGGGAGGTTGAAGATGTGGGAGGGCAGGGGGGGAGGCAGAGGAGAGTGGAGCGTAACAAGGGAGCGAGCGAGCAGCAGCCACCGCAAAGAGGGTGGGGTAGAAGGGGAGTATGTGAGGATCACGCGAGATTGTGTAAGACAAGAGAGGGAAAGTAAGGCGAGATTTAGCATGGGGAGAGGGTAGTGAAAGAAGGTTTGAAAGGGTCGGTAATGATATCCGGAACGTCTAGGCCGAAGGCGACAGGCAAGGCGGGGGGGAGAGGTGTACGGAAGGAGGTGGAGGCGGCAAGTAAGAGGCCGGAATGAAGCGGCGAAGAGAGAGAACAGGAGGAAGAGGGTCACAGAGGGAGAGGAGGTAGAGAAGAAACGGGAGTCAAGAGAACAGAGACGGAAGAAGCGGGTCAGTGAAGGCGCGCATCTCGACGCGTGGCGGGGTGCACGAGAAACGGAGGATGAGGGGAGGGTGGGGTATAGAGAAAACGATGAAAAACAAAGAAGAGAAGAGAAAGAGAGAAAAGAAGAGCGGCTAAAAAGGAAGATACCGGGGAGAAAAGGGAGAGATGCAAACGAGGGAGACAAAAAAAGAAAGAGAGGAAAGGTAGGAAGAGATACAGGCAGGAAAGAGGGGCACCAGGAGAGTGAAAGAAGCGGCGAAGTAAGGGAGAAACAGGCGGGACGACCGACGAAAAAGGAAGTGGGTAGGGGAGTTAAGTGGGGACAGGAGATAATTGCAAGGAGTTAATGGGGGAGATTGGGAGGGGGGAACAGAAGAGGAAACAGAGGAGGGTTGCAGGGAAGGGGACAAACGAAAGAATTAAGGTTCACCGAAAGAGACACAAGAGCCTAACACGAGACAGTAGAACAACGAATCAGAAAATCACACACGAAGGTAACAGGGGAGGTATACCATGAAGAGAAGAAAGTTCAAAGGTGAGTGAGACAAAAAGAAGAGAGAAAGAAGAAAGAATGAGCGAATAGGAAGGGAGAGCTAAAACAAGTTAGACGACAAAGGTAGTGGAGGAGGGAAAAAAGATGAAGGGGAAAGAAGAGAAAGATCAGCGGGTGGAGCCGAGGGTCCTCGCCTAACACAAGAGACAGGGAGGAGAGTGGGTGAAGAGTAAAAAAAAAAAGAAAAAAAGGAATAAACAGGGAAAGCGCACACGAAAACAAGCAGAGAAAAAAAGAAAAAGGCAGAGACGAGTAACAAAGGAAGGAACGAAAGGGAGAACACGGGCGGGGACCAGGTGCGAAGGGGAGAGTAAGAGAGGGGGCCGAGAAGAAGAGCAGCGAGGGCGAGAAGGAATGGCTAGAGGGAAGAAAGCTAGGAGAATGATGAACGGTGGAGGGAGGACATGAGAGGTGGTGAGAGGGAAGGAAGGTAGAGAGAAAGAGCATAAACGAGACAGGAGAGGTGGATGGGGATAGAACGTTTGGGAGGGGGAGGTCGAATGTTGAACCAAGCACTAGGGAGAGTAAGCGAGAGTAAACAGGAGAGGGAGGGGTTGGAGGTGGTGTGCGTGGGGACACCTGTTAATGGGGGACTGGTGCGCAACGAAAGTCGTAGGAGTCTCGGGAGAGGTGAGAAGGGTGTCGTGAGCTTACAGAGAAGGGAGGAGAGTAAAAGGCGGGACGGGAGTGTCCAGGTTTGCAGGATGATGGGGGAGGTGAGAGGAGACGGAGGAA
>CALYLW010003075.1:0-10000 GCA_944989445.1 Ampullaceana balthica | reverse complement strand
TAAACACACCAGTATATTAACATTAGCTTGACGTGTTTCAAGTGATGAGCGGTTCTATTTGGCAATATACCCAGCTGAGCTAAAGAAACCTTCTCACCTTGTTGACTTTTATTTCATGGAGACTTCCAGAATGTCAGCTTTGAGTGGAAATTCGCAATGCGATTAATCATCAATAAAAAAAACTTAATCGTAAAAAAATAACGATTAATCGATTAATTAATGGTTATTCACCGAAGCCCTAAAAATAATTAAAATTAATGATAATAATATTATAATTTATTATTATGATTAAGTATATGTAATTATAGCAAGCTTTCGACAAGTCTGACTTAGTTCGTGCTTGAACGAGGGTAAATAGATTGAGGTGGGGGGGGGTCGAGAACCCTCCTTGACCCCTTGAACTCCGGAGCCCCGCGTGTAACAATTTATTTTCTAAATGTCCAAAACTGATGACACGGGAAAGTAATTTTATGCTTAACTATAACATGAATAACATGTGAACGAACAGTCTGTCAACTTTTATTGGCAGCCTACTGTGATTTAAGAAAATTATAGCCATCTAGCAGTGGCGTCACTAGGGGGGGGCGAGGGGGGCGGGCCGCCCCGGGTGACACCCATCAGGGGGTGACACCCGAGCTGAAAATTTTGATGTCAGAAAAAAAAGAAGACAAATTTTTTCATCTAGAAAGAAATTAAGAAATACAATGAAACTCGTTAAACGTGAAAACTTTTATTTAAAAAATATCAGTTAACTTGCAATAATAAAACAGTCCCAACACATAAACAACATTAAAATTAATTAGGAAAACATGAAAAGAAACAGTCGCAGCAGAGAGATCTTTAAAAAAAAAGGCTGGACATGAAAGAGGCAGTGTCAATTTCTCATGGATGTCTTTATATGCGCCTAAGAGATGTTGTAGGGTTTAAGAAAGTTTGTAAATGATTACCAGAAATACCTCAACCTTGAATTTTTGTCTGACGCTTTCTTTTTTAAAATTTTTAAATTTTTTTTTATAGCATTGAAGATTGTTTATACTCTTTTTTTAACCATGGACTTGTCCTTTCCTTTGTCTTCATAGTAATCAAATTAAGAATGCTGTCTTTTAACAAACTGAAATTTAAAGTAAAATAGCGACTTCCAGTTGTTCAAGTTACTTTAGAAATCCTTCTGCTTCAAGTCGACAGTCACGTGGCTGATTTTAGTTTGTTGCTAATTCTCCCAGTGCTGCGATATTCTCATGGTATGAGTTATTAACAGACCTTACAGCATCATGTCAGGCTAACCATCTTGTGTCAGACAAGGCTTTGTTAACATGTATCAATTTCATGTCTTTTTGAAGTACCTGTCAACGATGAGTAGATGCAACAAGCCGGGTATAAATATTTTGCAGAAGACAAAAAAATCTGACTGCAGCAGGATAACCTGCTGCACTTTTCCCAACCAAATTAATAGAATTAGCTGTGCACGGCACATAATGAGCAACATTGCACTTCGCATGAATAATAGCCTGGTTTCCGTTATACTTCCTACTCATATTTGCCGCATTGCCGTATGACTGTCCAAGGCATTTTCATGGATTCATGCAAACATTTGCCAGCATCTTTATTATACACTATAATTTATAATAAGTTTGGGGAACCTTAAATTATTGGGGGCCCTTAGCCGTTCAGCGCCCCCTCACCCCGTTTAATCCGCCATAGGGGGATGGGGTCACTCGTCTGTGACGATGTGTGACGACGGGGAGGGGTGTGTTTTTAAAAAAATTTGACGTTACATAAAAAACGCGCAACTTTAAATAAAAGTTCCACTTAAATATTTGATTGTTTACCATTTATTTCATTGCGTTTTCAATGACTTCACGCGTGTTACGATATTAGAGTGCAGACTTAAACTAAATACATATATAAATGACAAAAATAATTTGCAAAATGCCAATTTTTATTTGGTGGGTTGTCAAGGCTTTGTGACGTCATATCGTAAAAGAATGGGTGGGGGTCTAAGTTTTTGTGACAAAGTAAAACGCTGGGTGATGGTGTGGTAAAAATCGGCAACCTCATGTGACGTCATTTATGGACGGCCCCTTCAGTCGTAAAGGGGTGACACCATGAGCTACCGCCCCGGGTGACACCAACCCTAGTGACGCCTCTGCCATCTAGAGCTGGACGCAATGACAACACACACAAAAATATAATAGGAAGAAAGACACACCCAGACAACAACAAAAAAATTAATGAATAGAGGGGGGAAAAAGAAAAGAAACATACAAACATGCGCAGAAGATAATGATAATGTAAGGGATAATCTTAGATACAACCACAGGAGTTGTTCAGAGGGGTGTGCAGAGGGAACGCACAAGAGGGGACACCAAATGTCAGAATCTGTATGTTCCTTTTATTTGGCACTGGCAGACTAGGAGGAGGTCTATGGGGTAAGTCGGATGGGGGGCGGGGGCGGGAGACCAACCCTAGTGACGCCTCTGACATCGACCTATGCCCAAAACAAAATAAACCAATTTCAAATTCCTATCCTTACAAAATACATGCATTTATTAATCAGTAGGTAATTATTTAATTATAAACCAAAATTATTATTTTTTTAAAAAATATTTACAAATTTAAAATAAAAATATCAACTGAGATAAAATAACACTAATAAGAGCACACATAGGTTGACGTCTGCTATTTTTATTGCAGGACACACCGGTCAGCTGGCGACGCTGACTTCCAGACATGTTGGACATACTGCTCGTGGTGTGGTCACTGCTGTATACGCTGGTCAGCGAGACGTGGGAGATCCTCATCATCCTGCTGTTCATAACCCTGTCCTGCCACATCTACTTCGAATACCAGCACGGCAAGTTCTGCCCCAAGTGTTGCTGCTGCTGCAAGGGGTCAAGGCATCGGTCCGATAGCTCGTCGACGTGCACCTCATCCAGCAATTAGACAAGACAGTATTCCAAGTGTAGGGGGTTTCAGGGATTCTCACTTTCAAAAGTAGGGGGAGGGGGTTTCAGGGGTTCTCACAAGACCTTATTCCAAAAGTAGAGGGTGGGTGTTTCAGTGGTTCTCACAAGACCTTATTCCAAAAGTAGGGGGTGAGTTTGAGGGTTTCTCACATGCAAATATTTAAGGTCCTGGTGTAAGTCAAACAATGCCACCCTCGTCACTCCTCCTAACATAAAAGTTTGGGAACCCTTTGGTTTTTGGGATGACACTGTAACAAATCCATTCGAATGTTGATAAATTTTTTTTAAAATGCTTGCCACAATTTCAAGGCAAAAGATATTTTTTTTAATTAGACGAAAACTATTAACATATTTTTAAAAATACTTTTGTTAATGTTAACATCATCACAGAAATGTATAGTGTATAATAATCTAATCGTAAGCAAATAAATATATTTGTTGGAAGGCTTTGTGAAATTACATTTCGTATCTGTAGAGAATGGTCTTTTTACTCAGAATTCGTGTCCTTGCTAAAAAGAAAACTTAATTGGATTAAAGAACAACCTCGTGGAGTATCCGCATCTTTGTTCCTTTTTTTTAATAATCTTGTGTGAACTGTTTGTTACGTCAGCTTTGTACTCAAAGGCATCAGTAGTGGGGTGCTCTGGGGGGCGGACAGCACCGGGTAATACCATCACAAGGGTTGACAGCAAAAGGTCAAATTCTATACGTTCCCGTTATTTGGCACTGGCAGACCCGGAGGAGGTCTATGGGGTAAGTCGTGAGGGGTGGGGGGACCAACCCTAGTGACGCCTCTGTTAAAATCAATTAAGAAGTGTTTTGCTACTGAAAAACAAACCAATAATGAAGTGTATGGACACAGGAGAAATTTCCTTGTCTTGCGCTCCTTTGAATCGGCGGCACCAAAAAATTGAAACAATCTTTAACATTTTTGAAAGTGCGCAACGAGCATGCTAGTCGAGCATGGATAGTGTTAGCGCTATCGAATAAAGCATTCATTCATTCATTCATTCGTCCATCGCTGTAGGAAGGACTTTTGTTTTTGTTTTATTGGGTTCGCTGTTTTATTTGGTCCTTTTTTCGGGCTTTCCCGAACCTCATTCATTAACTTCTCTTGCCTCTGACAGAAAAGTGTAATATTTTATTTCTACCGTATATTATAGCAAACGTATTACGTATAAACCGACGACATGTCTGTTGTCGAGTCCAATGTTCCCTCTAAGGTTCGTTGGTCAGTGTGAAAAGTAAAAAAAAACGCGTGTGCAAAGTTGAACAGCATCCATTTCTTTGGTGCAATATTTTACCAAATTTGCTGCGCGGTAATTATAAACTGCTGCGCGGCCTCTGTAAAATATTGCACAGTATAAAAGGAACATTGGCTGTGTCCACAACCCTCACCCCGACCCCGACATTATATTAGAGACGCGTCGCCCCCACACAGACCCTTTGTGTATCCGCCTCTGTTCAAAGGTATATCATCGGTACAACGTTTCATAGGCGTCAATCAAATTGGTCACTAAAATTTTGTATGCGTGCAATGGCCGTGCAAGTCAAGATTTCTGCTAAGGTTTGGGACGCCTCTAGTTAGCAAAAGTTCATCTCAAAAGTCAAGGCTGCTCTATTTTCTGATCCAAATAACGTCACGATTTAACAAAAAAACAAACAAAACAAAAATAAATAAAAAAATTTTTAGAAATATAAAAAGTTTTTACAATTGTTATTTCTTTGGAAAATTCAATTCTGACCAGGTACCTACATGAAATTCTGGAACATTCTACAACGAATGAGAGAGGCAAGGATTTGTTACCGGGGCCTAGTTAGGCAGCTGGGGTAATGCGTGGAAACCCACAAAGCCGTGGCCTGTGAACGCTGCATCACTTGCCAACAGCTAATCTGTCATGGTCTGTGGACGCAATTATCTTCTGCATAGAAGGAGCGTCTGTATAGATCAGATAAGATAAGATAAGATAAGAGCGACAGCCTTAGATTCGCTTGCGGAAGTTTAGGTGTCTTAAAAACTTGACACTAGCTGAGCCTGGGATACGGCGCTGTGGGCAGGTAGTGCAGTCTCGGCACACTTGGGGTCCAGGGTTCCTCACGAGGGGTCCAGACAGCCTCACGACGGGGGTCTAGGGCGCCACACGAGGGATCCAGGGCGCCACACGAGGGGTCCAGGGTGCCACACGAGGGGTCCAGTCAGCTTCACGAGGGGGTCCAGGGCGCCACACGAGGGTCCAGGGCGCCACACGATGTGTCCAGCCAGCCTCACGAGGGGGTCCAGGGTGCCACACGAGGCGTCCAGGGCGCCACACGAGGGGTCAAGCCAGCCTCACGAGAGGGTCTAGGGCGCCACATGAGGGGTCCAGGGCGCCACACGAGGGGTCCAGGGTGCCACACGAGGGGTCCGACATTGGGGTGCAAACATTGAAAATCATTGTCTAAAATATAGGGATGTACAGGATTTCGACTACGCCAAATCCGGAATACGGTCATTTTTTACAAATCCAGAATCCGGCCATTTTTACAAATCCGGCTCCGGTTTAATTTTGCCGGATTTGGGCCGTATTTGGCATAGTAGCACTTCCAGTTTACTATTTCTCGCTGATTTCAATAAGAATTTTTAAACAAAAACACAAAAAACCACCAAAAAACACACTCCTTTTGATTTTTAATGGTGCAAAACTTCATGAGTTTGTGGGACTTGAATACAGTGGTACCTCGGTATACGTCTGCTTTGGTATAAGTCCAGCTCGGTAAACGTCCTGTTTGGACGCTACACATTTTGCTTGGTATACGACCTTTGTTTGGAATACGACCCGCGCGCTAGAACTTGTATGGGGTGACATTAGACCTGCCAGTAGAATTTTTTTTTAAATTTCGGCTCGCTGACATACTTTTTCGGCTGATATCCGGATTAGCCGGATTTTTAAATTTCGGCTGGCTGACACAATTTTTCGGCTGATATCCGGATTAGCCGGATTTTTCCGTAAATTGACATTTGCAGCTGATTTTCGGCTAATTACGAAATATTCGTAAATATCATCCAGGGCTGTTCCAGCAAGTGTCACAGGTGCCGGTATGTTGAGAGATGGGCAATTAATTTTGAAGAAGTCAACAAAACCATCTTTAGCCACATTTTCAAAGGCGAACAAGTCTCTACAGAACCAGATAACGATATCTCTTGTCAGTTCATGACTTGATGTTGTTTGACATTGATTGTTGCCTCTACAGAACCAGATAACGATATCACTTGTCAGTTCATGACTTGATGTTGTTTGACATTGATTGTTGCCTCTACAGAACCAGATAACGATATCTCTTGTCAGTTCATGACTTGATGTTGTTTGACATTGATTGTTGCCTCTACAGAACCAGATAACGATATCACTTGTCAGTTCATGACTTGATGTTGTTTGACATTGATTGTTGCCTTCTCCATACTTACGGAAATATCCCCAAATTTTTTTTTGACTTTTCTTGACTTTGTACTGACACATTGTGCTTGACAGTTAAGTGAAGATTCATATTGCCACTTGATGTAATTGCGGCAAAATTGGTTACTTTTGAAATGTGACCCTACTTGTCACCCAATGACTGCTGAGCAGTGAGACACAGCTGACAATAAACTCGATCTTCGTCTTAATTTCTCCCATCAGCAGAGAACAGGCCACAAAAATATTTCCAGCATTGTGCTTTACAATTTCCATGTAGGCTAGGCGGTTTAGGTTTTACTTGTAGGTTTTTAATGAACTGCCTCTCTTCCTGGTTTAGATGACATTTGCTGACATTTGAGTTCGCCTAAAATCATCATATAGTCATAAAGAATTGTTACATTAGAAATCGTGTAACGTAAAGAGGTAATCCTGCAGTCTTAGCACGCATATTATTTCACTGCGAATTTTAATTTTATCGTGAGAAATTTCGTTTTTAATTTATTAAACACATTTATATATGTTATATTTTAGTTATTATAGCACTAATTTGTAAGGCTTTTTAATTTATAAGGCTGTTTTCGGCCCTTTACGCTACATAATCAGAGTAGAGTAGGAAACATCCATTTTTTATCAAGCACACTACTTGCTGGGCCAAATGAAATTTTCTCACTTACAAACAAACAAAAAAGAATCAAAGATCTACTAAGGAAATAAAAAATGAAATTTTCATTATAATATTTATTGATCTTCTAAGAATCTTAAAATATATGAATTAAACTTTTTAAAAAAAATATCTTCAGTCAGTAAATTTATTTTAGAATGGGTCGTTCCAGGTGAAGTGAAAAAAATCTGGCTAGCAGGGTACTAGATACACAAAATGATGTATCCTACTCCGATTATGTAGCGTCAAGGGCCGAACAAGCCTTATAAATTAAAAAGCCTTACAAATTAGCGTTGTAATAACTAAAATATAACATATATAAATGCATTTAATACATTAATAATTAAATATTTAAAACATCTTTTTTAAAAAGGACACGCTTTTAACATAATCACTACTTTTAGTTATGTCTCATATATAAGGGATTTATAGTCAAAAACTTTGTTTTTACAGCTATTTTTTAAAACTTATAATAAAAACTCTTTAAAATTCACGTCTGAAGCCCGCACATCTTTTTTACCACTATTTTTTTTTATACCAAACACCTCATAAGCGCCCGCCCAACGTTTTATACCACGGTGTTGTGTTCACGTGGTGAACTCATGGATGTCAACAAAGCAGACGGGTACCGATGCTTATATATAGACTATAGATAAACTAAAAATGCAATAATTTCAATACGGTACATTCGATCGATCTGAAATTTTGATACAATGCATTGTCATCCAATATCTATTTGTGGTAAAATTTTTAGATCTCTAGGACCATCCGAAGTGGTATAATTTTAAGTTTCAAGTTTTGAAGGAAGGATGGATGGAAGGATGGATGGATACAACATACAAACATTGTGACTTAAATAAAAGCGTGTAAAAATGAAAGTTCTCACGAGAAAATTAAAATTCGCAGAGAAAAAATTTACGCGCTAAAACTTCAGGATCACCCTTAAAAGTCATCAGTTATTGACTAATCTAGTATCTAGTTAATTGATCTTAAAACGGAACGCAATGAAACTTAAGAAAACAAAAACATTACGTTACGGCGGCTCGTTCATTTTCGGCGGATTTACGGCTGACAAAATACGGCGGGTAATGCGGCGCACCGCATATTTTCCGGCGGACAAAAATTTTGCGGCGTATTCGGCGTGCGGCGTCGGCTGAGGGGGTCTAGGTGACATGGGGTCGTCCATAAATGTCCTCACGCGATTTTGGGCAATCCCCACCCCTTCTCACACGTATAAATTGTAAGCAATCAAATATTTAAGTGGAACTTTTACTTAAAGTTTCGCGTTTTTTGATGTGACGTCACATTTCTGCAACACCCCCTCCCCTTCGCCACACATCGTCACAAATGTGTGCCCCCCTTCGGTGCGTGACGTCATTTATGGACAGCCTCTAAGTCAAGTGATGTAGTACGTTGTTTTTTTTTATTTGTAAATCCGGCTCCGGTCGGATTTCACTTCATAAATCCGTCTCCGGCCGGATTTCAATAAATTGAATCCGGTACACCCCTACTTAAATATAAGATTATTTGAACATGGTAAAGAGGTGGAATCTGATTGGTGACCGGTTCAAGATTAATTTCTTCTATAAGTTATCTGAAAATGAGGTGGGTGGTTTTTTCCTTTATAGCACATATTATTCGGCCCAGCGGTGAAGCGTTTGTTGTTTTTTTTTGTTTTTGTTGTTGTTTTGTTTTTTTGTTTTTGTGTGTGCAGTTTTCTTATAAAAGCGCCATCTGTGACGCATAACGCTTGATGTTTCCAAACAAATCGATACCTTTTTTGAGCGATTTTAAATATTTAAACGGTTTTGCATTAGTTATCGAGTGGCAGCGAGCTCGACTGGCGTACCGATGGTCACGGGTTCGGATCCATGTAAAGGCAAGGATTTGTTCCCGAGGCCTAGGGCGTCCCTGAGTCACCCAGCTCCAAATGGGTACCTAACACTAGTTAGGCGGGTGGGTAATGCGTGGATCCCACAAAGCCGTGGCCTGTGAACGCTACATCACTTGCCAACAGATCATCTGTCATGGTCTGTGGGCGCAATTATCTTCTGCATCGAAGGAGCGTCTGTATAGATAAGATAAGATAAGGTAAGATAAGGTTAGATAAGATAAGATAAGATACGATAAGATAAGATAAGTTATAACCACTGTGTAATCAAACAAATGTTGCGCGAATCCAGTAATTAAGACTCGAAATTACGAATATTTTTGTTTTGAACTCGTTTTTCCCCCTTCAAAAGAAAAAGGCAGTTTTAGGACATGGCTTTACTTTTCAAATGCCCACAAATGCCGACCTCTCTTTGTGTGCCGCCCAGGGCTGACCGCCCCCCCCCCAGCTACGCCAATGATGTAATAATGGTAAATAACTCTTGATGCCATGTAACATTGACAAATTGGACGAGGTCACATGTGACTAGCTCGGGGCCATGTCACATTGACTAATTGGACGAGGTCACATGTGACTAGCTGGGGCCCATGTCACATTGACTAATTTGACGAGGTCACATGTGACTAGCTGGGGGTCATGTCACATTGACTAATTTGACGAGGTCACATGTGACTAGCTGGGGGTCATGTCACATTGACTAATTTGACGAGGTCACATGTATCTAGCTGGGGGCCATGTCACATTGACTAATTTTTCGATGTCACATGTGATTAGCTGGGGGCCGTGTCACTTTGACTAATTGGACGAGGTCACTTGTGACTAGCTGGGGGCGATATCACATTGACTAATTGGACGAGGTCACATGTGACTAGCTGGGGGTCATGTCACATTGACTAATTTGACGAGGTCACATGTATCTAGCTGGGGGCCATGTCACATTGACTAATTTTTCGATGTCACATGTGATTAGCTGGGGGCCGTGTCACTTTGACTAATTGGACGAGGTCACTTGTGACTAGCTGGGGGCGATATCACATTGACTAATTGG
>CALYLW010003074.1:0-18041 GCA_944989445.1 Ampullaceana balthica | reverse complement strand
ATATACAAAACCATTTACCGTACCATATACCATACCGTAACGTTTACCATACAGTACCATATACCATACTGTACAATCTACCATACCGTACCATTTACAATACAGTAACATATACAAAACCATATACCGTACGAATTACCATACCACTAACGTTTACCATACAGTTCCATATACCATACTGTACAATCTACCATACCGTACCATTTACAATACAGTAACATATACAAAACCATATACTGTACGAATTACCATACCGCAACGTTTACCATACAGTTCCATATACCATACTGTACAATCTACCATACCGTACCATTTACAATACAGTAACATATACAAAACCATATACTGTACGAATTACCATACCGTAACGATTTACCATACAGTTCCATATACCATACTGTACAATCTACCATACCGTACCATTTACAATACAGTAACATATACAAAACCATATACTGTACGAATTACCATACCGTAACGTTTACCATACAGTTCCATATACCATACTGTGCAATCTACCATACCGTACCATTTACAATACAGTAACATATACAAAACCATATACTGTACGAATTACCATACCGTAACGTTTACCATACAGTTCCATATACCATCAGTGGCGTAGCGAGGGGGGGGCAGGGGGGGGGACATATGTCCCCGGGCGCCACGTTAGGGGGCGCCAAAATGAGTATTAAAACTCATTATTTTATTTTATTTTGACGTAAACTTATGTATCCGAAATACGTTTGCAAGATTGAATTTTGGAGCTCCGAAAATATCTTCATTACAAACCAGTTGGCAAGTATGATTTTGACGCCCCCATTGAGCGTTAATGGGCGCCATTCTACTCATAAATAAATGACACATCCACAATATAGGATTGCTTTTGGCGTTTAAAAAAAAACTGTGAGTTGCTGCAAGTGAGAGTAGGGGAGCAGTAAGAGACAAAGGTGATTTTATTAATAGAACAGACAGAGACGACACTAAAAGCAACCAAAATGACCAAGACAAGAAAAAGGAGTGGCTTAAAGCAGTGGTTCTCATCCTGTGGTCCAAGGACCACTAGTGGTACACGAAGATATGCCTGGTGGTCCGCGAGCACAGCATGAAATGTACGAACTGTATGATTCATCGATAAAGACTAGCAAGTGAAAGAATTAACGCAGACTTAAAATATATTTTTGATCTGGCCTAAGTAGTTTTTAAATTTTATCAAGGCTCGTCCATTAAATTCTCGTCTCTTTGATTTCTTATGTTCGAATATGAATCTTGAACATTGACAGTTACTGATGTATACTGAAGTTCGCTGGTTATCAGACTTTTTGAATAAAGTGATGACGTAAGAGGGTTTCTTGTAGAAAAAAATCAAAGCTTTATGATTATTTGAACCATAGCTTATGCCTTGCTGTTCTATCTTTTTTGGCTGAAATTTTGAAGAACTCAATAAACTTAATTCAACTCAGCAAGGAAAGCAGACACATTATATTACTATTGCTCTCAGTGGCAAAGTGTAAGCTTTTACGAAAATCTTGATCTTAGGAAAAGAAGATATTTCAAGGTAACTTTCACATGTTTGATCAATTGTACGAAACCACCGAGAAATCAGAAAATGCGTAAATAAATAAACTGTTGATAAATTTGATTTCTGGTCATATTCAATCAATGCAGAACCAATTTAAGTTCTACTTTTCTGATTTTTAACGTTCAGTGTTTTTTCGTGGGTTTCCAGTCCTAATATCACTCACATTGACTAATGAAATAAAATTACCAACATCGTAATTAAAGTGGGCTTAATGAAATTTTGGAATACTCCGAACTGTCTCAAATATAGCTTTTAAAATACTTTTACCCTTTGCAACTTTGTGAAAGTAGATTTTCTGCATTGCTTACAATAAAAACAAAACATCGTTTGTACTAAATAAACTAATATAGCAGTCTTTTAATACAAAACTATTGTTTATGACTTAAAGTTTTTTGTATAGTTAGCAAGTAGAAATACATTAGAAAACAATGAGACTAATATAAATGACATTTGTTCGTTACAAAACAAAGCCATTACAATATTGTTTCTGGAGAACGCAAATCGTAGCATGTTAGTACAGTTTTACAAACTAGCATGTATACTACTTATAGCTATCTATATACACAGTATAATTATATTTAACTCTCCCGAACGGCAGTAGCACAATTTTTAGTATTGTTCCGTAGTTAAGACACACATTTTTCAAGTGGTCCTTGAATCTCAAAAAGTTGAGAACCACTGGCTTACAGAATGGTTAATTCGCGTCCCTTTGCTGCATGATTTGACTCTTTAAAAAGAAAAATCTTACTTCCCAATCCCTCTGTGAAGGGAGTAAAGTGGGGGAGGGGAGGGAAGGTATCTCCTCTCACGGGATTATGTCGGTATGTCAAAGCAAGTTGGATTCCTTTCCTATGAAACATCAGACACCGCCTCTCTTTGCTGTCTCTCTGTGATCAAACTTGTTGCTCAGTATGATCCACTGTTAGAAAAACACCCACAACATGCCCGAGAAAATCCAGGTTCCGTATCTTATTTTTCACCGGAAATCCAAAATGAATTTATCCACCTACTTACATCGACTGTAAGGAATCAGCTGTTGAGTGAAATCAGAAAAAATCAAGTGCTACAGTATCTTACTTGACTCAAAACTCGATCTAGGACACCGGGAACAGCTTTCTCGAGTCATCAGATTTGTGGATGTGGATTTTCAAACTAAAAAAGTAACCATCGAAGAATCATTTTTAGGTTTTGTACATATACATTCCAAAGACGCAGCAAGCCTTGAGAGAGTTATCGTAGAGAAACTGGAATCTAATAGCATACCACTAGCCGACTGTCGGTCACAATGTTATGACATTGCTGCTGTAATGACTGGGCCTTCAACAGCGAATATATGACGTTTTTTGGAACAGTTGAAAGTATCAATTTTTGTTTTCTCTCGTTCAACAAGTCGTTGGGAAGAATTAAAAAGAGTTGTGCCAATCACAATGAAGAGGGAGCCTAAAACACGTTGGAGTGCACGATCAGAAGCTGTTAAAGCAATTTATTAAGGACTTATAGATGAACTGGTAGAGCTGTTGGAAAAATTATCAGAACATACAAAATGACGCCTGACAACAGATGTGATGCAGAAGCTTTGCTGGCGGGTATATTAAACTTTAACTTCCTAGTTTTGTTACATTTCTGGAACATCATACTTGGGAAATTGATCGTGTCCAGAAACGGTTGCAGAAACCTACTGTGAATTTCAAGGAAGCAGCATCTGATCTTGAATAGCTTGAGCAAGAAATTGTCAACATTCGTGATAATTTGAGCCAGGTTGCGGTAGATAATGGTAAGGAAGATGCACAACTTTGGGAATCGAAGTTGACAGAAGGATTAGACGACATCGGAAGATGTCTGGAGAATTAACAAGAGATGCAGGACTTTCTGCAGAAGAAGAAATTGCACGTGATATGAACAGCGTAATTTATAGACTCCAAAAGGAGATATCAATACGGTTTTTCGTCTAAAAACATAAACAGCAAATTTGGATTTTTACTAGACGTCAAAACTCTTCTTGCTGAGACAAAAGTCGATACACTTCGTTAAACTTGCTTAGATTTGGATAATTTCTACGACACTTACGTCAATGGTCACGAATTGTGCACACAAATCTGAGTTAAAAACGCTGCTCAGTGCCCGGACTGAAGTTCTGCTGCAAACTCATTTGGATCTTCTTGGTTTTATTGTTTCATATGGACATAACGTATTTCCGAATCTGCGCATTTCACTTCAAATACTTCTAACAATTGCTGTTTCAAATGAAAGCTGTGAGCGGTCCTTCAGCAAACTGAAGCTTATTTTGTCTTATTTACGTGCTTCAATGGGACAAACAGTCTGAGTGATCTTGCACTCCTCAACATCGAAAGAGAAACACTTGAGAATATTAATTTTGACAACGTGATTGACGAGTTTGCGACATTCAAATCAAGAAGGATGAATTTGCTGTTGACTATGTCTTTATGAGTCATGTATAATTAGTAGAGTTTTTTGTTGTTGTAATAAATTGTTTACAATCATAATTATACAGAGAACTATTAGTCTGTATTCTATTTCATTAAAAACCAGATGCTTCAAAAATGAACCATATAAACCGTAAAATTTCAATTTTTCTTGGGGGCTCACTGAGCCCCCAGAATTTTAAAATCCGACAAGGGGCGCAGATTTTGTGTTATGTCCCCGGGCGCACATGACCCTAGCTACGCCACTGTATACCATACTGTACAATCTACCATACCGTACCATTTACAATACAGTAACATATACAAAACCATATACTGTACGAATTACCATACCGTAACGTTTACCATACAGTTCCATATACCATACTGTACAATCTACCATACCGTACCATTTACAATACAGTAACATATACAAAACCATATACTGTACGAATTACCATACCGTAACGTTTACCATACAGTTCCATATACCATACTGTACAATCTACCATACCGTACCATTTACAATACAGTAACATATACAAAACCATATACTGTACGAATTACCATACCGTAACGTTTACCATACAGTTCCATATACCATACTGTACAATCTACCATACCGTACCATTTACAATACAGTAACATATACAAAACCATATACTGTACGAATTACCATACCGTAACGTTTACCATACAGTTCCATATACCATACTGTACAATCTACCATACCGTACCATTTACAATACAGTAACATATACAAAACCATATACTGTACGAATTACCATACCGTAACGTTTACCATACAGTTCCATATACCATACTGTACAATCTACCATACCGTACCATTTACAATACAGTAACATATACAAAACCATATACTGTACGAATTACCATACCGTAACGTTTACCATACAGTTCCATATACCATACTGTACAATCTACCATACCGTACCATTTACAATACAGTAACATATACAAAACCATATACTGTACGAATTACCATACCGTAACGTTTACCATACAGTTCCATATACCATACTGTACAATCTACCATACCGTACCATTTACAATACAGTAACATATACAAAACCATATACTGTACGAATTACCATACCGTAACGTTTACCATACAGTTCCATATACCATACTGTACAATCTACCATACCGTACCATTTACAATACAGTAACATATACAAAACCATATACTGTACGAATTACCATACCGTAACGTTTACCATACAGTTCCATATACCATACTGTACAATCTACCATACCGTACCATTTACAATACAGTAACATATACAAAACCATATACTGTACGAATTACCATACCGTAACGTTTACCATACAGTTCCATATACCATACTGTACAATCTACCATACCGTACCATTTACAATACAGTAACATATACAAAACCATATACTGTACGAATTACCATACCGTAACGTTTACCATACAGTTCCATATACCATACTGTACAATCTACCATACCGTACCATTTACAATACAGTAACATATACAAAACCATATACTGTACGAATTACCATACCGTAACGTTTACCATACAGTTCCATATACCATACTGTACAATCTACCATACCGTACCATTTACAATACAGTAACATATACAAAACCATATACTGTACGAATTACCATACCGTAACGTTTACCATACAGTTCCATATACCATACTGTACAATCTACCATACCGTACCATTTACAATACAGTAACATATACAAAACCATATACTGTACGAATTACCATACCGTAACGTTTACCATACAGTTCCATATACCATACTGTACAATCTACCATACCGTACCATTTACAATACAGTAACATATACAAAACCATATACTGTACGAATTACCATACCGTAACGTTTACCATACAGTTCCATATACCATACTGTACAATCTACCATACCGTACCATTTACAATACAGTAACATATACAAAACCATATACTGTACGAATTACCATACCGTAACGTTTACCATACAGTTCCATATACCATACTGTACAATCTACCATACCGTACCATTTACAATACAGTAACATATACAAAACCATATACTGTACGAATTACCATACCGTAACGTTTACCATACAGTTCCATATACCATACTGTACAATCTACCATACCGTACCATTTACAATACAGTAACATATACAAAACCATATACTGTACGAATTACCATACCGTAACGTTTACCATACAGTTCCATATACCATACTGTACAATCTACCATACCGTACCATTTACAATACAGTAACATATACAAAACCATATACTGTACGAATTACCATACCGTAACGTTTACCATACAGTTCCATATACCATACTGTACAATCTACCATACCGTACCATTTACAATACAGTAACATATACAAAACCATATACTGTACGAATTACCATACCGTAACGTTTACCATACAGTTCCATATACCATACTGTACAATCTACCATACCGTACCATTTACAATACAGTAACATATACAAAACCATATACTGTACGAATTACCATACCGTAACGTTTACCATACAGTTCCATATACCATACTGTACAATCTACCATACCGTACCATTTACAATACAGTAACATATACAAAACCATATACTGTACGAATTACCATACCGTAACGTTTACCATACAGTTCCATATACCATACTGTACAATCTACCATACCGTACCATTTACAATACAGTAACATATACAAAACCATATACTGTACGAATTACCATACCGTAACGTTTACCATACAGTTCCATATACCATACTGTACAATCTACCATACCGTACCATTTACAATACAGTAACATATACAAAACCATATACTGTACGAATTACCATACCGTAACGTTTACCATACAGTTCCATATACCATACTGTACAATCTACCATACCGTACCATTTACAATACAGTAACATATACAAAACCATATACTGTACGAATTACCATACCGTAACGTTTACCATACAGTTCCATATACCATACTGTACAATCTACCATACCGTACCATTTACAATACAGTAACATATACAAAACCATATACTGTACGAATTACCATACCGTAACGTTTACCATACAGTTCCATATACCATACTGTACAATCTACCATACCGTACCATTTACAATACAGTAACATATACAAAACCATATACTGTACGAATTACCATACCGTAACGTTTACCATACAGTTCCATATACCATACTGTACAATCTACCATACCGTACCATTTACAATACAGTAACATATACAAAACCATATACTGTACGAATTACCATACCGTAACGTTTACCATACAGTTCCATATACCATACTGTACAATCTACCATACCGTACCATTTACAATACAGTAACATATACAAAACCATATACTGTACGAATTACCATACCGTAACGTTTACCATACAGTTCCATATACCATACTGTACAATCTACCATACCGTACCATTTACAATACAGTAACATATACAAAACCATATACTGTACGAATTACCATACCGTAACGTTTACCATACAGTTCCATATACCATACTGTACAATCTACCATACCGTACCATTTACAATACAGTAACATATACAAAACCATATACTGTACGAATTACCATACCGTAACGTTTACCATACAGTTCCATATACCATACTGTACAATCTACCATACCGTACCATTTACAATACAGTAACATATACAAAACCATATACTGTACGAATTACCATACCGTAACGTTTACCATACAGTTCCATATACCATACTGTACAATCTACCATACCGTACCATTTACAATACAGTAACATATACAAAACCATATACTGTACGAATTACCATACCGTAACGTTTACCATACAGTTCCATATACCATACTGTACAATCTACCATACCGTACCATTTACAATACAGTAACATATACAAAACCATATACTGTACGAATTACCATACCGTAACGTTTACCATACAGTTCCATATACCATACTGTACAATCTACCATACCGTACCATTTACAATACAGTAACATATACAAAACCATATACTGTACGAATTACCATACCGTAACGTTTACCATACAGTTCCATATACCATACTGTACAATCTACCATACCGTACCATTTACAATACAGTAACATATACAAAACCATATACTGTACGAATACCATACCGTAACGTTTACCATACAGTTCCATATACCATACTGTACAATCTACCATACCGTACCATTTACAATACAGTAACATATACAAAACCATATACTGTACGAATTACCATACCGTAACGTTTACCATACAGTTCCATATACCATACTGTACAATCTACCATACCGTACCATTTACAATACAGTAACATATACAAAACCATATACTGTACGAATTACCATACCGTAACGTTTACCATACAGTTCCATATACCATACTGTACAATCTACCATACCGTACCATTTACAATACAGTAACATATACAAAACCATATACTGTACGAATTACCATACCGTAACGTTTACCATACAGTTCCATATACCATACTGTACAATCTACCATACCGTACCATTTACAATACAGTAACATATACAAAACCATATACTGTACGAATTACCATACCGTAACGTTTACCATACAGTTCCATATACCATACTGTACAATCTACCATACCGTACCATTTACAATACAGTAACATATACAAAACCATATACTGTACGAATTACCATACCGTAACGTTTACCATACAGTTCCATATACCATACTGTACAATCTACCATACCGTACCATTTACAATACAGTAACATATACAAAACCATATACTGTACGAATTACCATACCGTAACGTTTACCATACAGTTCCATATACCATACTGTACAATCTACCATACCGTACCATTTACAATACAGTAACATATACAAAACCATATACTGTACGAATTACCATACCGTAACGTTTACCATACAGTTCCATATACCATACTGTACAATCTACCATACCGTACCATTTACAATACAGTAACATATACAAAACCATATACTGTACGAATTACCATACCGTAACGTTTACCATACAGTTCCATATACCATACTGTACAATCTACCATACCGTACCATTTACAATACAGTAACATATACAAAACCATATACTGTACGAATTACCATACCGTAACGTTTACCATACAGTTCCATATACCATACTGTACAATCTACCATACCGTACCATTTACAATACAGTAACATATACAAAACCATATACTGTACGAATTACCATACCGTAACGTTTACCATACAGTTCCATATACCATACTGTACAATCTACCATACCGTACCATTTACAATACAGTAACATATACAAAACCATATACTGTACGAATTACCATACCGTAACGTTTACCATACAGTTCCATATACCATACTGTACAATCTACCATACCGTACCATTTACAATACAGTAACATATACAAAACCATATACTGTACGAATTACCATACCGTAACGTTTACCATACAGTTCCATATACCATACTGTACAATCTACCATACCGTACCATTTACAATACAGTAACATATACAAAACCATATACTGTACGAATTACCATACCGTAACGTTTACCATACAGTTCCATATACCATACTGTACAATCTACCATACCGTACCATTTACAATACAGTAACATATACAAAACCATATACTGTACGAATTACCATACCGTAACGTTTACCATACAGTTCCATATACCATACTGTACAATCTACCATACCGTACCATTTACAATACAGTAACATATACAAAACCATATACTGTACGAATTACCATACCGTAACGTTTACCATACAGTTCCATATACCATACTGTACAATCTACCATACCGTACCATTTACAATACAGTAACATATACAAAACCATATACTGTACGAATTACCATACCGTAACGTTTACCATACAGTTCCATATACCATACTGTACAATCTACCATACCGTACCATTTACAATACAGTAACATATACAAAACCATATACTGTACGAATTACCATACCGTAACGTTTACCATACAGTTCCATATACCATACTGTACAATCTACCATACCGTACCATTTACAATACAGTAACATATACAAAACCATATACTGTACGAATTACCATACCGTAACGTTTACCATACAGTTCCATATACCATACTGTACAATCTACCATACCGTACCATTTACAATACAGTAACATATACAAAACCATATACTGTACGAATTACCATACCGTAACGTTTACCATACAGTTCCATATACCATACTGTACAATCTACCATACCGTACCATTTACAATACAGTAACATATACAAAACCATATACTGTACGAATTACCATACCGTAACGTTTACCATACAGTTCCATATACCATACTGTACAATCTACCATACCGTACCATTTACAATACAGTAACATATACAAAACCATATACTGTACGAATTACCATACCGTAACGTTTACCATACAGTTCCATATACCATACTGTACAATCTACCATACCGTACCATTTACAATACAGTAACATATACAAAACCATATACTGTACGAATTACCATACCGTAACGTTTACCATACAGTTCCATATACCATACTGTACAATCTACCATACCGTACCATTTACAATACAGTAACATATACAAAACCATATACTGTACGAATTACCATACCGTAACGTTTACCATACAGTTCCATATACCATACTGTACAATCTACCATACCGTACCATTTACAATACAGTAACATATACAAAACCATATACTGTACGAATTACCATACCGTAACGTTTACCATACAGTTCCATATACCATACTGTACAATCTACCATACCGTACCATTTACAATACAGTAACATATACAAAACCATATACTGTACGAATTACCATACCGTAACGTTTACCATACAGTTCCATATACCATACTGTACAATCTACCATACCGTACCATTTACAATACAGTAACATATACAAAACCATATACTGTACGAATTACCATACCGTAACGTTTACCATACAGTTCCATATACCATACTGTACAATCTACCATACCGTACCATTTACAATACAGTAACATATACAAAACCATATACTGTACGAATTACCATACCGTAACGTTTACCATACAGTTCCATATACCATACTGTACAATCTACCATACCGTACCATTTACAATACAGTAACATATACAAAACCATATACTGTACGAATTACCATACCGTAACGTTTACCATACAGTTCCATATACCATACTGTACAATCTACCATACCGTACCATTTACAATACAGTAACATATACAAAACCATATACTGTACGAATTACCATACCGTAACGTTTACCATACAGTTCCATATACCATACTGTACAATCTACCATACCGTACCATTTACAATACAGTAACATATACAAAACCATATACTGTACGAATTACCATACCGTAACGTTTACCATACAGTTCCATATACCATACTGTACAATCTACCATACCGTACCATTTACAATACAGTAACATATACAAAACCATATACTGTACGAATTACCATACCGTAACGTTTACCATACAGTTCCATATACCATACTGTACAATCTACCATACCGTACCATTTACAATACAGTAACATATACAAAACCATATACTGTACGAATTACCATACCGTAACGTTTACCATACAGTTCCATATACCATACTGTACAATCTACCATACCGTACCATTTACAATACAGTAACATATACAAAACCATATACTGTACGAATTACCATACCGTAACGTTTACCATACAGTTCCATATACCATACTGTACAATCTACCATACCGTACCATTTACAATACAGTAACATATACAAAACCATATACTGTACGAATTACCATACCGTAACGTTTACCATACAGTTCCATATACCATACTGTACAATCTACCATACCGTACCATTTACAATACAGTAACATATACAAAACCATATACTGTACGAATTACCATACCGTAACGTTTACCATACAGTTCCATATACCATACTGTACAATCTACCATACCGTACCATTTACAATACAGTAACATATACAAAACCATATACTGTACGAATTACCATACCGTAACGTTTACCATACAGTTCCATATACCATACTGTACAATCTACCATACCGTACCATTTACAATACAGTAACATATACAAAACCATATACTGTACGAATTACCATACCGTAACGTTTACCATACAGTTCCATATACCATACTGTACAATCTACCATACCGTACCATTTACAATACAGTAACATATACAAAACCATATACTGTACGAATTACCATACCGTAACGTTTACCATACAGTTCCATATACCATACTGTACAATCTACCATACCGTACCATTTACAATACAGTAACATATACAAAACCATATACTGTACGAATTACCATACCGTAACGTTTACCATACAGTTCCATATACCATACTGTACAATCTACCATACCGTACCATTTACAATACAGTAACATATACAAAACCATATACTGTACGAATTACCATACCGTAACGTTTACCATACAGTTCCATATACCATACTGTACAATCTACCATACCGTACCATTTACAATACAGTAACATATACAAAACCATATACTGTACGAATTACCATACCGTAACGTTTACCATACAGTTCCATATACCATACTGTACAATCTACCATACCGTACCATTTACAATACAGTAACATATACAAAACCATATACTGTACGAATTACCATACCGTAACGTTTACCATACAGTTCCATATACCATACTGTACAATCTACCATACCGTACCATTTACAATACAGTAACATATACAAAACCATATACTGTACGAATTACCATACCGTAACGTTTACCATACAGTTCCATATACCATACTGTACAATCTACCATACCGTACCATTTACAATACAGTAACATATACAAAACCATATACTGTACGAATTACCATACCGTAACGTTTACCATACAGTTCCATATACCATACTGTACAATCTACCATACCGTACCATTTACAATACAGTAACATATACAAAACCATATACTGTACGAATTACCATACCGTAACGTTTACCATACAGTTCCATATACCATACTGTACAATCTACCATACCGTACCATTTACAATACAGTAACATATACAAAACCATATACTGTACGAATTACCATACCGTAACGTTTACCATACAGTTCCATATACCATACTGTACAATCTACCATACCGTACCATTTACAATACAGTAACATATACAAAACCATATACTGTACGAATTACCATACCGTAACGTTTACCATACAGTTCCATATACCATACTGTACAATCTACCATACCGTACCATTTACAATACAGTAACATATACAAAACCATATACTGTACGAATTACCATACCGTAACGTTTACCATACAGTTCCATATACCATACTGTACAATCTACCATACCGTACCATTTACAATACAGTAACATATACAAAACCATATACTGTACGAATTACCATACCGTAACGTTTACCATACAGTTCCATATACCATACTGTACAATCTACCATACCGTACCATTTACAATACAGTAACATATACAAAACCATATACTGTACGAATTACCATACCGTAACGTTTACCATACAGTTCCATATACCATACTGTACAATCTACCATACCGTACCATTTACAATACAGTAACATATACAAAACCATATACTGTACGAATTACCATACCGTAACGTTTACCATACAGTTCCATATACCATACTGTACAATCTACCATACCGTACCATTTACAATACAGTAACATATACAAAACCATATACTGTACGAATTACCATACCGTAACGTTTACCATACAGTACCATATACCATACTGTACAATCTACCATACCGTACCATTTACAATACAGTAACATATACAAAACCATATACTGTACGAATTACCATACCGTAACGTTTACCATACAGTTCCATATACCATACTGTACAATCTACCATACCGTACCATTTACAATACAGTAACATATACAAAACCATATACTGTACGAATTACCATACCGTAACGTTTACCATACAGTTCCATATACCATACTGTACAATCTACCATACCGTACCATTTACAATACAGTAACATATACAAAACCATATACTGTACGAATTACCATACCGTAACGTTTACCATACAGTTCCATATACCATACTGTACAATCTACCATACCGTACCATTTACAATACAGTAACATATACAAAACCATATACTGTACGAATTACCATACCGTAACGTTTACCATACAGTTCCATATACCATACTGTACAATCTACCATACCGTACCATTTACAATACAGTAACATATACAAAACCATATACTGTACGAATTACCATACCGTAACGTTTACCATACAGTTCCATATACCATACTGTACAATCTACCATACCGTACCATTTACAATACAGTAACATATACAAAACCATATACTGTACGAATTACATAATTCGTACAGTATATGGTTTTGTATATGTTACTGTATTGTAAATGGTACGGTATGGTAGATTGTACAGTATGGTATATGGAACTGTATGGTAAACGTTACGGTATGGTAATTCGTACAGTATATGGTTTTGTATATGTTACTGTATTGTAAATGGTACGGTATGGTAGATTGTACAGTATGGTATATGGAACTGTATGGTAAACGTTACGGTATGGTAATTCGTACAGTATATGGTTTTGTATATGTTACTGTATTGTAAATGGTACGGTATGGTAGATTGTACAGTATGGTATATGGAACTGTATGGTAAACGTTACGGTATGGTAATTCGTACAGTATATGGTTTTGTATATGTTACTGTATTGTAAATGGTACGGTATGGTAGATTGTACAGTATGGTATATGGAACTGTATGGTAAACGTTACGGTATGGTAATTCGTACAGTATATGGTTTTGTATATGTTACTGTATTGTAAATGGTACGGTATGGTAGATTGTACAGTATGGTATATGGAACTGTATGGTAAACGTTACGGTATGGTAATTCGTACAGTATATGGTTTTGTATATGTTACTGTATTGTAAATGGTACGGTATGGTAGATTGTACAGTATGGTATATGGAACTGTATGGTAAACGTTACGGTATGGTAATTCGTACAGTATATGGTTTTGTATATGTTACTGTATTGTAAATGGTACGGTATGGTAGATTGTACAGTATGGTATATGGAACTGTATGGTAAACGTTACGGTATGGTAATTCGTACAGTATATGGTTTTGTATATGTTACTGTATTGTAAATGGTACGGTATGGTAGATTGTACAGTATGGTATATGGAACTGTATGGTAAAACGTTACGGTATGGTATATGGTACGGTAAATGGTTTTGGTATATGTTACTGTATTGTAAATGGTACGGTATGGTAGATTGTACAGTATGGTATATGGTACTGTATGGTAAACGTTACGGTATGGTAATTCGTACAGTATATGGTTTTGTATATGTTACTGTATTGTAAATGGTACGGTATGGTAGATTGTACAGTATGGTATATGGAACTGTATGGTAAACGTTACGGTATGGTAATTCGTACAGTATATGGTTTTGTATATGTTACTGTATTGTAAATGGTACGGTATGGTAGATTGTACAGTATGGTATATGGAACTGTATGGTAAACGTTACGGTATGGTAATTCGTACAGTATATGGTTTTGTATATTTACTTTACTGTATATGTTACAATACAGTAACATATACAAAACCATATTCTGTACGAATTACCATACCGTAACGTTTACCATACAGTTCCATATACCATACTGTACAATCTACCATACCGTACCATTTACAATACAGTAACATATACAAAACCATATACTGTACGAATTACCATACCGTAACGTTTACCATACAGTTCCATATACCATACTGTACAATCTACCATACCGTACCATTTACAATACAGTAACATATACAAAACCATATACTGTACGAATTACCATACCGTAACGTTTACCATACAGTACCATATACCATACTGTACAATCTACCATACCGTACCATTTACAATACAGTAACATATACAAAACCATATACTGTACGAATTACCATACCGTAACGTTTACCATACAGTTCCATATACCATACTGTACAATCTACCATACCGTACCATTTACAATACAGTAACATATACAAAACCATATACTGTACGAATTACCATACCGTAACGTTTACCATACAGTTCCATATACCATACTGTACAATCTACCATACCGTACCATTTACAATACAGTAACATATACAAAACCATATACTGTACGAATTACCATACCGTAACGTTTACCATACAGTTCCATATACCATACTGTACAATCTACCATACCGTACCATTTACAATACAGTAACATATACAAAACCATATACTGTACGAATTACCATACCGTAACGTTTACCATACAGTTCCATATACCATACTGTACAATCTACCATACCGTACCATTTACAATACAGTAACATATACAAAACCATATACTGTACGAATTACCATACCGTAACGTTTACCATACAGTTCCATATACCATACTGTACAATCTACCATACCGTACCATTTACAATACAGTAACATATACAAAACCATATACTGTACGAATTACCATACCGTAACGTTTACCATACAGTACCATATACCATACTGTACAATCTACCATACCGTACCATTTACAATACAGTAACATATACAAAACCATATACTGTACGAATTACCATACCGTAACGTTTACCATACAGTTCCATATACCATACTGTACAATCTACCATACCGTACCATTTACAATACAGTAACATATACAAAACCATATACTGTACGAATTACCATACCGTAACGTTTACCATACAGTACCATATACCATACTGTACAATCTACCATACCGTACCATTTACAATACAGTAACATATACAAAACCATATACTGTACGAATTACCATACCGTAACGTTTACCATACAGTTCCATATACCATACTGTACAATCTACCATACCGTACCATTTACAATACAGTAACATATACAAAACCATATACTGTACGAATTACCATACCGTAACGTTTACCATACAGTTCCATATACCATACTGTACAATCTACCATACCGTACCATTTACAATACAGTAACATATACAAAACCATATACTGTACGAATTACCATACCGTAACGTTTACCATACAGTTCCATATACCATACTGTACAATCTACCATACCGTACCATTTACAATACAGTAACATATACAAAACCATATACTGTACGAATTACCATACCGTAACGTTTACCATACAGTTCCATATACCATACTGTACAATCTACCATACCGTACCATTTACAATACAGTAACATATACAAAACCATATACTGTACGAATTACCATACCGTAACGTTTACCATACAGTTCCATATACCATACTGTACAATCTACCATACCGTACCATTTACAATACAGTAACATATACAAAACCATATACTGTACGAATTACCATACCGTAACGTTTACCATACAGTTCCATATACCATACTGTACAATCTACCATACCGTACCATTTACAATACAGTAACATATACAAAACCATATACTGTACGAATTACCATACCGTAACGTTTACCATACAGTTCCATATACCATACTGTACAATCTACCATACCGTACCATTTACAATACAGTAACATATACAAAACCATATACTGTACGAATTACCATACCGTAACGTTTACCATACAGTTCCATATACCATACTGTACAATCTACCATACCGTACCATTTACAATACAGTAACATATACAAAACCATTTACTGTACAATTACCATACCGTAACGTTTACCATACAGTTCCATATACCATACTGTACAATCTACCATACCGTACCATTTACAATACAGTAACATATACAAAACCATATACTGTACGAATTACCATACCGTAACGTTTACCATACAGTTCCATATACCATACTGTACAATCTACCATACCGTACCATTTACAATACAGTAAC
>CALYLW010003073.1:0-18072 GCA_944989445.1 Ampullaceana balthica | reverse complement strand
AATCGATAACAGCCCAAATATATATATATATATATATATCTAATATATAAAGCTCAAATGTTTGTATGTTTGTATGTTTCACTTTTCGACTTTCTGTTAGACAATCACGGAAAAACCAAATGACGGATGGGGACCAAATTTGGCAGGACGGTTCCTTTTACCCTGAAGGTGGTTTTAAGTTAGTTTTTGTAATTGTCCCTTTTGCCCGAATGCCGTAAATTAAATAATCAGAAAATGCAGAGACAAAGAATAAAACATTTAACCTCATTTCTGTATTGTATTGAACAAATATACGCGGACGTTCAAATGCCGTTCAAAGCGAGTTACTTTTGGTGACGTTTTTTTTCCCCAATACTTTATTTTCAGCGGTGCGCATTCAAAAAATATTATAATGTCTAATTACGGTGCGCACATTTTCGTGTACGCTTCATAATTTGAGCTGTGTAGTACAAATAATTGTCATTTTCTTTACTGTTACTTTCTATATATTAGATAGACACGTAAGCATATTTAATTACAACTGCCACACGATGCATTATTTTTAATTGTTTACACGTTTAAATTTAATTGCGAATTTGTTTTAATTATTTTCTGTTCAATAACTCGACATTTAATGAAAAACCTATTGATGTAATAATTGTGTCAGTATTTTTTTCAAGGCTTCATTTTTAGCGGTGCACGTTTTAAAATCTTTTATCGCCTGATTACTGTGCGCACATTTTCTTGTACGCATCTTAAATTTACCTGTGTCCTATTAATATAACATTTATATTTTATTTGTCTTTTACATAAGCTGTTGTCTTTTACATAACCTATACACTTATACTATGTAAACTTAGGCTACCGGACCTATTAACATAAGTAGAGTGAACTAAATAAAGTGATAATGAAAACGCTTAATTATTTTGTATTGCGAATTGAACATGTTATGTTCATTCCTTTGATGATGGATTAACATAGGCCATTTTTAAAATTGATTATTGTGATGGTTTCACATGCATTTTTAACATAAAATTGATTTGTTTTGTTTGTTTTTTTAAAATTAGGAATATAGCCTAATTTTTTTTATTTATCTTTATTATCTTTATCTCATAGACGCTGTTGCAAATATTGTATTAATTACAATTGTGTTACATTGCAGTGTCGTAAATATATAAGAGCTTTTTTAGTGACGACAGTGGCAGAGATCTTTTGGAAAAATGTCAACAAAGCCGTGGCCTTTTTTTATTGGATACAAACAAACAAACATAAAAATATCAACTGAGCTTTATATATTACATATGCGTTTAAATTATTTTATTTCAATTATTTTCACGATGCATTGTATTAATATTTTACATGCAATGAATAAAATTGGGATTTTAAAAAATTTAAATCATAACTCGACATTTAATTAAAAACCATAGATGTAGCGAGTTTATTTTATGTTGAAAGTGATGGCCTATGTCAAATAAACGTACACTGTTTACTTAAGCTTTATATACACTATACATTATAAACTTTCGCTACCGAACGTATTAACAAAAGTTGACTAAATTTAATGAAGTGATCCTGAAAACGCTTAATTAATATGAATTACGAATTGAATATGTTTTTAAGTTCATTCCTTTGTATTCAGAATAGCATAGGCCATTTCTAAAATTGCCTTTTAATCAATTGTAAGATGCGCTTATTAACAGACGGTTGAATCGTTTTTTTTTAAATGCATTTTATTTTTCAGATATAAAATCTGGTGTGTGTGTGTGCATTGAATATAATTTACAAAATATGATGCTTTATCCGAAATAGGGAACAAAAGAAAGATTCCTTTTTGAAATTATACACATTGCTTATAAACCGTAAATATAAATCGTAAAAAATAGAGACATAAAAATGTTAAATATTATTTCCCTGTTGAGACAATTATGAATACGTCAAAATGAAGAGTTATTTTGGTCCAGTACATTTACTTTATAACAAGACTTTATTTTATGCGGCCAGCTTTCTATATGTCTAAATATGGTGTGCACATTTTTTTATATCATTTTAATACGACCGTTTTTTTTAAAAAATATTATTTTACAAGGTACATTTATAATTTTGTTTATTTGCGCTATGAGTCAATTAGCTTTTGCCTTTTAAATAGATAGTGCCACATGTTCTTTATCTCATAGACGTGGTTACAAATATTATATAACTTACAATTGTGATACGATGCAGTTTCGTAATTATATATTAAATTTTTGAGTGACGAGGGTGGTAGAGCTCTTTCGGAAAACCTATAAGGTATGTTAATTTTGTACAAGTGGGAATGAAATTGTAAATTTAGTTACTATGGTCGGCAAGAATCATTATTTAATAAGTCATATCTTTTGAATAGTAAGGTTATGTTAAAAGGCACTGCATTAAGTGAAAACAACTCACGCGGTAAAATGGCATATCTCTGTTTCTTATAAGATTTTAACTAAATAGTTGAATCTGAAATTTAACTTGGCAAATAAAAATTGTAATAACCAGCAACTAATACTTGGATAAAGGATCAGCACACTCCTGCTTCAAAGTGCGGGTATTTTTCAAGTATATATATATATATATATATATATATATATATATATATATATATATATATATATATAAATATTTAAATATGTTTGTGTGTGTATGAATGTCCTTTATAGCTGTCTAAACCATTCACCCGATCGTCATGAAACTTTTCAAGACTGTTGAGTATGCTCCCGGGATGGTAACTATCACTTTTTTCCAAATTTAACACTCATGGGGCGCCGGGGGCCCATATCGTCATGTTTTGCTTATACGAGCTATACAAAAATTAGTTTAAGCTACTGTGTAAATTATTGGATCTTAACCAAAATGTGTATATGACAACTTGATAGCCAATATTAAAATACTATAGGGCACTAAACTGCTAATATTCATTCCTTTGGAGCTGGGGGCCCAAAAATTCACATTTTTTAAGCGTTTAAGATTTTATTCACCATTCAGTCATTAACAATCTTGACAAATTATGACACATGTATCGAATATTATACTAATTGAAATGAACAGATGTTTTGAACTTTATATCTTGCCCAGAATGGGCCCTGGGACCCTTAATGTCGTTTATATATTAGATGAGCTATATAAAAAAATAGTTTCTACGTTAGCTACTTAGTAAATGAATAGATCTTCACCAAGTTTTGCACACAAAAACTTGGTAGCCTATATTAAAATACTATAGACACTGAACTTCTAATGCCAATATCTTCGTGGCCGGGGCCCCAAATATATTTTTTCGTATATGTTTAAGATATTTTTCCTATTTACTTTTTAAAGAGCTTGAGAAATATAGCCACAATAAAAATGAACTAAAATGAACAGGTTTTTGAAATTGACCTCTTGCAACGAATCGGCCAGGGCCCCTTAATGCTATTTTCCCCCTATTGTAGGTATATAAAAAGTAGTTTAAGAGTTAGATATTGAGAAAAAAACTGGATTTTTTCAAAACTTAGAATATAAAAACTTAAGAGCCTATATTACTATAGGGCGCTGAACTCTTAATTTCCATTCCTTCGAAAAAGTCTTTTTACTGAACTTTAATCATTGTATTCCCTATTCAATTTTACACGATATTGAGGAATATATATTGAGTTCAATAGATAAAAACAACATTAAGGGCCCCAGGGCCCATTCTGGGCAAGATATAAAGTTCAAAACACCTGTTAATTTCAATTTGTATAATAATGGATACATGTGTCAGTATTTGTCAATATTGTTAATGACTGAATAGTGAATAAAATCTTAAACATTTAAGAAATGAGTACAATGGCAATTAAAAAAAAACTATAATATCACTCATTTTGGGGCCGGGTCCCTTAATATCGTTTCTTCTTTTGTACGCTATTTAATTATTAATTTATTTATCCGTTTGCTATGAAACTTGGATTTGTTTTTCACACTTCCACGAAGATTTCTTCAGAATTATTTTTAAACATACCACTCATTGGTTTCTTTAAATTTATTCCTTTTTACTTTGATCGTTGCAACGCACGACGGGTCTACTAGTATATATATATATATATATATATATATATATATATATATATATATATATATATATATATATAAATGAAAGTATGTATATATGTATGCATGTTATTTATAGCTGACTAAACCATTCATCCGATCGACATGAAACTTTTGGAGAGTTTTGAGCACGCTTCTGGGATGGTAAATGGCTACTTTTTAAATCCCTTATATTAACTTCACCGCCGTCTCGTCATCTCTCTCTGTCTGTCTTGGGCGGGCAGGCGGAAAAACGAAAGTAAAAAATGACCCATTTTCCGTGATCCGATCGAGCTAAAATTTGGCACACGGACCCTTCTCACCCAACAATGCATCGTACCAAAATTTCAGTTCGATCAAACTTACCGTAATTAAATTAATGCATTTTTAGTTTATCCCAATATAACGTATGTAATTCAAATTCACTGTTTGTTATTGTTTTTTTTCCCACATGAGAGTTTGAGTTGACAAGTTGACGCGACCCATCGAAGTACCGGCGTGCTTTTGTTTACATTTTACGTGTCACGCTGAGCTCGGTCAAGCGATCGGTGACAAGACTTTTCCCATCTCCCCGCAATCCCCCCACCCACCCCCCACCCAGGGTTGTGAAACAAAGTTGAGATAAGACAGATTTAGTCTGTTAATGTTTGTCGCGTTTGAAAATAATCAATACTGTTAGTTATGTCTCATATATAAGGGATTTATAGTCAAAAACTTTGATTTTACGGGTTTGTTTTATTTGTCAATTTAACACTCATGGGGCGCCGGGGGCCCATAATATTATTTTTTCTAATATGAGCTATATAAAACTTAGTTTAAGCGTTAGCTTTTGGATAAATTGATGGACCTTAATAAAACTTTGCATGTAGCAACTTTGTAGCCAATATTGAAATACTATGAGGCACTACTTTCCTAATTGCCATTTTCTTCGGGGATTGGGGCCCAAAATGTCTTTTTTCATAAATGTTTAAGATTTAACTCCCCATTCAAATAATAAGATCAGAAATAAAGATACATACATCCACTATGAAATTAATTGAAAAAACAGGTTTTGAACTTGACATCTTGCACTAAATGGGCCCTGGGCCCCTTGATGTCATTTTTGCTTATATGAGCAATATAAAAATTAGTTGATGCGTCAGCTACTGAGTAAATGAATGGATCTTATCCAAACTTTGTAAAAAAACTTGGTAGCCCATATTAAAATAGCAAAGGGAACTTAACTTCCAATGTCCAATTGTTTAGGGCTACCCAAAAGTCTTATTTTATATATGTTTGAGGTATTATTTCCCATTCTATTTTTTATCGATTTTTAGCAATATATCCATGATGAAAATGAATAAAAATGAACATCATTTTGAAATTAACATCTTACGTCGAATGGCCCGGGGGCCCCAAATGTCTTTTTTTGTATACTCTAAGATAATATTTCCCACTCAGTTTTTAACGATCGAAAATATATCTATGTTGAAACTAAATTTAAATGAACAGGTTTTCAAAATGTACATCTTGTTTCAAATGGGCCCGGGGGCCCCTTAATGTATTTTTCCTTTTATTAGCTATACACAAATTAGTTTAAGTGTTAGATAATTAGAAAATAATTGGATTTTGACCAAACTTTGTATATAAAAACTTAAGAGCCTATATTAAATTACTGTAGGGCACTGAACTCCTAATGTCCATTTCCTCGTTGCTGGAGGCCCTAAATTTTCTTTTTTTAATAAAAGATTTAATATTGTATTACCCATTCAATTACACGATATTGAGTAAAATAGATAAATATATGTATACATTTGTTATAATTTTTTTTGAATTGAACAAATTTTCGAATGTCATATGTTAAACTGATGGGCCCGACGACGCTTAATGTAATTTCTGATTTATCTATATGTATTCCTTTTTACAGAGATCGTTGCTTTACGACAGGTCTGCTAGTGTAATATAGAATGTACTATTCAGACATTAACAATTAAACACCTCTATCAAACTAACAGACAACTCTAAGGAAATTACAAACAACTCTTGCAATCAAACAACTCTTGCAGGCAGACAGACATCACTTTTACATACATACAATTCAAACACTCACACATGTCTAACATTTAGGAAAAACAAATAATCAGACATCTCTGACAGAAAGACAACCTTAACAATCAGACCAATCTTTAAGATTGACAACACTGACAATAGGACAACACTGACAATAGGACATTTACAAAGTGACAGATAATCATACTTATCTTACAAACTGGCAGTCGACCTTACCAATCAGTCAACTCTTACGACTAACAGACAACACTAACAGAAAACTCTTAAAGACAGACTTACCTTAAAACAGACAACTCTTACAAACTTACAGGCAACAAAGAACAACAGACAACATTTGCAGACGGACAATAATAAATTATCCATTTGTTTGTGATATAAACGGAGAATTGATAACAGACAGAGATAAACTTTTTTAAACCAACTTTTTAAATTGATCAAAAACAATAAATTAATTGTCTTGTAATGACCTCATTGTAAAAATATGTTGATATACAACGGTGCAGTCATTGTGATGGATTTATATATTTACAATTAAGTTTGTTGACTTAGAGCCCAGAGCTAGATCACTCGCAGCGCACATTCGTCATTGTTTAAAAATCAACTCACAGCGCACATTCGTCATTGTCTAAAGATCAACTCACAGCGCACATTCGTCATTGTTTAAAGATCAACTCACAGCGCACATTCGTCATTGTTTAAAGATCAACTCACAACATCGCGAGTCTACTATACAATTCACGTCGTTGTGTAGGGTCACCTTGTAATTTAAAATGCTTTATAATACAGTTATGTAAATATGTTTCATATGATTCCAACTTTAACATTAAACTTCTATCAATGTTTGTTATGTTGATAAGAATCAGCGGAGTCCCGTTGTCTGGGGACATCTGTGACAAATATAACCGTACAATTTACATAATTAGATTTTATAAGCCTTACAAGCTTGCATTTACTTCGGTAGATGGTGATGTCACTGTTTGGACTTAATACTGTGTTTTGAAAAATAGTTTTAATCAGCTCCTTCACACAAGACACGTGACCAGCGTCAACGACTACACATGAGGAGCCATACGTGACCCATACCTGAGGAGACTGACGTACTGCAGGCCTTACCCTCAGGAGGTTCACTATACAAGACTTTACTGTTGAATGCAAATATTGTCTTGTAAGCAGATATACTTTTTTACTATTATACACGTTCTAGTGATAATACGTCGACGATTACAGTTATAACGGTTTGAGATTTCATAATATTTATATTTCTTTACAACTTCTAAATAAACTAATATAAGTAGTGTATATATATATAAATATATATATATATATATATATATATATATATATATATTTATATATATATATATATATATTACCATTAATGTATGTATTTTGATTGACATAATACCATTGAATACCGTAACGCATTTATTTCATGACTGATACATATATATGATGTAAATAGAATAACAAAGTTTTTTTTTCTGGCACAGAACTAGAATGATAGTGTTAATGGAAAGACAGATGAATTTTCCTTAAAATACAATTGATAATAAGATCTGTTTAAAATACTGTTTCAAACATTTTGATATATTAAACATTAAACAGTTCAGATTCTTCAATAGAGCACGCGAATCATGGCGAATGTTATTGAAGGTTTGCTTCATAGACTGCTAGGAAAGAAAAGATGGCTTGAGAAGTAATGATCGAAGATTTCATATATGATTATAAACAAGAGTTATAAAATCTTGTGTGAGAGTGAGGCCGATGGGTGGTTTAAATATGAAATCAACATTTGTGGAACTTATTCTTGGTACTATTTAATGTTAGAGTAAGGAGTCAATAATATAAACCAACTGTGTTTGATATTAATTTTAGCCTATCAAATGTTATTATACTTTTAGCCTGGGATCCCGTTCCCCTTGAAAGATCATTCTGGTTTCTCTCACGATTTCTCTTTGGATCCCGATCTTCTTATCAATGTACATGTGGCTAGGTATCGTTAACACAATAAAAAACAATCTACTTTTAATCTACGCTTTTTTTTATGGCTTACACCACGAAAACTTTAAATTTAGTTTAATACTACATATATTAGTGCTGGAAGGACACACGATTCTAATTAAGAAGTTTGCGTACATCTTTGGACTCAGTGGGAGAAGGGGGCGGGGTAGGAACAACCCTAAGGTCACAAATAATACAAAAGTGATCTGAGGACAGCTCATCAGTTATAGTTGCTGATTGAACAATCCAGGCCTGTGCTATACCCAATCATTAATGTGTACTTAATTGTGCTTTACTTGAATAACTGTTTTCTATTCTATTGCTACATTCAATCCATCTTTCCTTTCGGGCAGTCTATGAAGCAATCCGTCCATAACATTTTCGTGTACTATTGAAGCAATTGAGTTGCACTATACTAAAATAAGGTGTTTTACACTGTATTGTAAAATTGCTGTTTCTTTCAATCAATGCGTAAGAATTTATCGATGTTTAATTTAGATGAATGACTTAAGCTAAGTCATCCGCTGACGTGGAGAGGAATGGGCGCCACCAAGGTCTATTAAGCTCGAGAATGTTCTAATGAAAACATTAGAACCCCCTGAGACCTCGAAAAAAAGTTATGGGGGACACACACAAAAATTTAATCTACAAAAATGGCCCTCTTTGACACACGTTTATATAAAATGCAATTATATGATCAAATGTATTCAATTGAATTTAAATGAAATAAATAATATCTTTATTAGCAATTTTATTTTTCACAAGTTTCAAAACATTAAGACCAAACAGTATAGTTTATTATACAATTTTTGCTAAGACAAATACATATATACTATTTCGGGCATATTTTTTGAAAACCGTGTCATAGATTGCTTCACAAAGATTTTAGTTGTTAAAAAGAGATGAGAACGCGTTATGGTTTTATTAAATAAGATTTTATAAATTGATGTAAAAAGACAACTAAATAGAAAGGTTAATTATTAATCTGATCACAAAAAAAAATTATACCTCAAAAATCTACCAAAAAAAGAACATTTTTAACCATAAAAATATATAAATAGGCACAAATTTGGTTTGCAAATAAGAACACCTCTCCTTTAGGACCAAGTTACATTGACGTGCATAAAATGTATTTCCAGTCAGAGCTGCACCGCAAAGCACCGGTGCTAAAGAATTTAATAAAAAAAGTTTTACTTAAAATAAAATTATCTTGCAAATTTAATACAGGGATATTAATATCTCTATTAAAACTACTCGTAAGGATAATTTATTTTCAATTGAGCAGTGAGTAACAAACTTATGTTACAGAAATGTTTTATTGTGATTAAACAATTTAGAATTTTACTAATATTAAATTTAAGCGAAGAGGAAACAATTTAGAATCGTTTATATTTTTTTTAAAAATTAACTACAACATCTATTTACAATAGGAAGTATAAATGTTTTGTTCTCAATTTTGAAGACACACCAAGATTTCTTCTTATGCGGTTTCCATTCAAGTGGCATGCCACTTGACTTCGATCCTAATTTAATAATTCAATGAAACACTAGGTTTCTAATATCAATCATACAGTGAATCAAATTAAAACGAACTGCTGTACAAGTTTGCACCAAATATTTTATTAGTTTTAGTAAAGAAGTAAAATTCAGAGTAAAAACCAACTATATATTACTAACTGTACGTCTTTGTAGACATGACGTCATATTTACTGATAACTTGCATGTCTTTTTTATGTTTTAATATCTATTTAAATATCATTGCAAGTTGCTTAGGTAAAATTAACTTTTTAGTTTTGTTTTGTTGTGGATGGGATTATTTCTAGGGGTCTGCCGATATGCATTTTTGCCGATATTGCCGATACCGATATTACCAATGTTTTTTTTAATCCGATATGAGTATTTGTTAGGAAAAAAACCAGTGGTCTTATTTGATGACGTCATTCTTAAATTTATCAATCGTAATTATTTATATTTTATATGTTAGGCTAATGGTTTAATTAAGACAATCATCTCTACAAGTGAAATAAATACATGTTTCTAGTAATAGCAACTGATATCTCTACAATGAAATCAGTTGCTATCACTTGGAGAGGTGATCATTTGCTATTACTATAAACATGTATTTATCATCTCTTCAAGTAAACTAAACAAACAGCTGTTCCTTGTAAAAATGATAAGTCTAAATTTATTTCTCAGAACGCTCATAATAGTTGTCTTGGCTAGATGGATGCTATAATTAGTCTACCAGCCACAAACAAATGGTCAATTGTATCTGACTACCAGCCACAAACAAATGGTCAATTGTATCTGACTACCAGCCACAAACAAATGGTCAATCGTATCTGTCTACCAGCCACAGACAAATAAATCATCGTATTTGTCCACCAGCTCCAAACAAATGGTCAATCAGCCACAGACAAATGGTAAAGTGTAAACGAATATAGGAACAAAATAATCTCGCCCAACGTTGAAGAGACTTACAATAAACGTTCATCCAAAATGAAAACTTATAAGATGTAAACTTATAACAATGGATCAATATCATTATGCAGATATCGTTTTATACAGACTATAAAATAGAAGCTTAAGAATTAGCTAAAAAATTCAACTTTTATCTTAGAGAGTTAATGCGTCGAGACCGACAATGTAATAGGGAATGTAATAATATATACAGTCAATGCTAAAAGAAAAGTTAAAAAAATAAGCTTTTCATCAATTACATATGTTTAAAAAGTGATATAATGTTTGTAAATAATTAATATGCATATAGTAATAATGGTCAAATTTACGCAGGACGCTTACAATTTACAGAAACTAAAGTATATGATTATATACTTCAACTAAAAAAATTCGTCCACCTAAATGAAACAGCACTCACCTAAATGAGACATGCTTGTTTGTGTACATTTTTTGTTTATTTTTAGATTTAGATACAATAATTTAGAATATAAAGATACATTTCGCAGGATTCTATCTATATTTTTAATGAAGGTTATGGAAATGGTTTTTCACGCTAGCGATGCACCACAAAGCACCGTTGCATTTTTTTTTAAAGATGAAATTGTAATTGTTATCTACCAAACTTACTTGATAAGAATTTTTCTTTTAGAAAAATATTTATTAATATATAATTAATATCTTTATGCTCTTTAATATTATTGACTTTTGTTACTTAGTTATTTGTATGAACGCAAATTTAAAAAAAATTGAATAGAAACTTGAAATTCGAAGTACAAATAAGATTTTAAAATTATATTTATTTCGAATTTTAAAAAAAAAGATAAAATTTATATATATGTATTGTAACATATATGATTACCTTACTGCTTTTTATAACGTTCGATATTTATGTCGAAAACCAGTCTATTTTATTCAAGTGCTATTCACTTGATCTTTATCCCTATAAATGTTCGTTCGTCCGTCGATACGACGAGGACCACTCTAGTCATCCGAGGGTTTTCTGTGCGTGCGCAGATGGCTGATTAGGCCGATCCTTGCACGAAAGGTTCGGGAACAGAAGGGACAGGGGGCGAGTGCGACATCTCCTGGAGGGTTGACAGCATGGGCCTTTCGGGCTTGCCTCTTCTTTTCTGCGGCGGTAATCCGGTTTGCCTCATATGACCTGGCACCTTCGTGGATGGAAGAGCGCCAGGTGGATCGGTCCATTGCAGCTCGTTCCCACGTGTCTGGATTTATGGCAAACGCTTTCATTGAGGCTTTCAGTGTGTCTTTGAAGCGTTTCTTTTGCCCACCGTGGGACCGCTGGCCATACTGGAGCTCACCATAGAGGATTCTCTTTGGCAGTCTCTCGTCTGGCATTCGGACAACGTGCCCTGCCCAGCGAAGCTGGGACTGCATCAGGAGGGTGAAGATGCTGGGGAGACCTGCCTTGGTCAGTACCACTGTGTCTGGAATTTTGTTCTGCCACTTTATGCCGAGAATCTTCCTGAGGCTTGTTATATGAAAGTGGTTCAGCTTTCTTGCATGGCGCTGATAAACAGTCCAAGTTTCACAAGCATAAAGCAGTGTGGGGAGCACCACTGCCCTGTACACTTTCAGCTTGGTCTGGATGGTAATGCCTCTTCTGTTCCAGACATTAGGGTACAACCTGCCAAAAGTGGAGCTGGCTCTGGCAATTCTGACGTTCACTTCGTCATCGATGGTGACATTTTGAGACAGTGTGCTGCCTAGGTATGTGAACCGGTGCACTGTATTGAGTCTCTGGCCGTTGACAGTGATGTTGGGCTCTACGTAGGGTCTTCCAGGCGCAGGCTGATGGAGGACCTCAGTCTTCTTGGTGTTGATTGACAGACCAAAGTTTGTGCAGGCACTGGAGAACAGGTTTACACTGCGTTGCATGTCGGCTTCTGAGACAGCGTTGAGGGCACAGTCATCAGCGAACAGCAGGTCTCTGATGATGTCTGTCATAACCTTGGTTTTTGCCTGGAGCCTCCGAAGGTTGAACAGCTTGCCATCTGTGCGGTATTTCAGGTTGACACCAACATCCTCGTCTCTGAAGGCCTCTGTCAGCATGGCGGAAAACATGAGGCTAAACAGTGTTGGTGCCAGGACGCAGCCCTGCTTGACTCCGTTTGTGACTGGGAAAGGATCAGAAAACTCCCCGCTGTCCTGGACTCTGGCCTGCATGCCTTCATGGAATTGTTGCACCAAGACGATGAATTTCCTTGGGCAACCGTACTTGGCCATGATCTTCCACAGACCCTCTCTGCCAACAGTGTCAAAGGCCTTGGTCAGGTCGACATAGGTGGAGAACAGATCAGAGTTCTGCTCCTGACATTTCTCCAGCAGCTGCCTGGCAGCGAACACCATGTCGATTGTTCCTCGCTCTTTTCGGAATCCACACTGACTTTCAGGCAGGAGTCCTTGGTCAAGGTGCACTGTGAGGCGGTTGAGCAGGATTCTGGCAAGGATCTTTCCTGCAATAGAAAGCAGGGATATGCCTCTGTGGTTGTCACAAGCCTGTCTACTTCCTTTTCGCTTATATAGATGTATGATGGTGGCATCTTTGAAGTCCTGCGGGATCGTCTCTTGCTGCCATATTAAGAGAAACAGCTCATGGAGCCTTTCAGTCAGGGCTGTTCCCCCCTCCTTGTAGACCTCAGCTGGTATGGCGTCAGAGCCAGGTGCTTTGCCACTGGAGATAAGATAGATTGCTTTCTGGGTCTCGAGCAAGGTTGGTGGGTCATCCAGTGCTTTGTTTGTGGGCACTTGGGGTAGACGATTGATGGCTTCGTCGTTGATTGTCGAAGGGCGATTTAGGACGTCATCGAAATGTTCGACCCATCTCTCCAAGATCTTCTCTTTGTCTGTGATTAGAGTGTTACCGTCTGCGCTGAGGAGGGGGCTTGATCCTGAGGGCGTGGGGCCATATACTTCTTTCAAGGCGTCGTAGAAGTTTTTATAGTCACGCCTGTCTGCATAGCCTTGGATCTCGTCAGCTTTGTTGCCGAGCCAATCGTCCTGCATCTGACGGAGCTTCTGCTGAACAGTCTTGCGTATGTTGTTGAGTGCATCTCTCCTTGCCGTGGACTTGGGGTTATTGATGTATGCTTGGTGAAGGTGGTGTTTCTCATCCAATAACTGCTTGATGTCTTCGGAGTTCTCATCGAACCAGTCCTTATGTTTCCTGGTCTGGGGCCCCAGGGTCTCTGTAGCTGTGGAGTAAATCAGCTCTCTGAGTGATGCCCAGTCTGCCTCCACGCTCTGGTTTCCCGGAGAGGTGGATTTCAAGCACTTTTCCAGAGCATCTACAAAGGACTGTTTGCAGCTGTCGGTATTCAGTTTGGCAACATTAAGCCGTTTCGGGGCCTTCTTCCCTTGCGGGCGTCGTTTAGGCTGAATGCGGATGTTGAGCTTGGTGATGATGAGGCGGTGGTCTGTCCAGCATTCAGCGCCGCACATGGATTTGGTAACTCGTACATCCTGCCTGTCCCTCTTCCTCACGATGACGTAGTCAATAAGATGCCAGTGCTTCGATCGGGGGTGCATCCATGACGTCCGGTTACGAGTGGGGAGGCGGAAGATCGTGTTGGTGATCAGCAGTTCAAGTTCAGCGCAGGTCTGGAGTAAAAGAAGACCGTTGCTGTTGCATTGACCCACTCCATGGTGTCCAAGGACTCCTTCCCAGGCAACGTTGTCCTTGCCAACTCTTGCGTTGAAGTCACCTAGCAAGATGAGTTTGTCCGCCTTTGGAACGTCGGCAATGACAGTGTGAAGTTCTTCGTAAAACTTTGCCTTTACGTCATCTGGATTAGTCATGGTTGGAGCGTAGGCACTGATGATGGTGAGGTGCTTCTTTCCAGCCAGTGGGAGTTTCATGGTCATGAGCCTGTCGTTCACTCCCTTGGGAAGTCCAGCCAGCTTTCCGACAAGAGTTGTCTTAACAGCAAACCCAACGCCTGCCTCACGTCGCTCCTCGCTGGGTCTGCCACTCCAGTAAAATGTGTAACCAGATCCTCTTTCACAGAGCTCTCCTTCTCCCGCGAGCCTGGTCTCGCTCAGGGCTGCGACGTCGATGCCATATCTAGCGAGTTCTTTACCAATCAGGGCTGTTCTCCTCTGAGGTCTGTCTGCATCGTCTCTGTCCAGGAGTGTGCGCACATTCCATGCGCCCAATATGAGAGGAAATATCCTCGTTTTCTTCTTTTTGTTTCGACCGCTGGTATGGGATGGATGACAAAAGTGACTTGCGCGGTGACTTGGATTTAAGTGAGAAGGAGTTGCGCAGTTCGTCGATCTCACTCTCTCGCCCGAGGCCATCTTATCCAGCGGCAGGACTAAGTCGAGACGGCTGGTGATGGAGACGGGTGCAGTGGATGGCCATGACGTCCTGTGTGTCTTGTCATGCCCTTAGCGTTCCACAACGCTTTGCTGAGATTCGCCTTTTTGACCGTTGACCAACTAGTGGTTCCTCCGCTCTGTCCACCGAATCCAGTCTTCACGTGCATAGATAGACATATCTAGATCACCGAGGGTTTGAGACCCGTCGGCTACCCACACCAGGTTTAGCCAGCCATTCAAAGCCGTTGCCCGGGGTGTGGCCACTGCGCACGTTGCAGTTTCTATGAGCCACTGGTGATAGCTGTGAGACAACTTCCGGATTAATATTAATAGTATTAACAGCCACAAAATGACAATTCCAAGTAAAATACAACCAGAAGAGCATAGAGGGAATTCAATTTGAAGATCAGTTCCTTCATATCTTTAATTTTCCTCAATTTACTCGATATTTATGTCGAAAACCAGTCTATTTTATTCAAGTGCTATTCACTTGATCTCTATCCCTATAAATAGGGATACAATGTCGATGATTGGTTAGTGTTCTCCTACCCCACACACAAAAAAAAATAGAATAACCATAGCCCAGTTTCAAGATTCTCATTTGCCATCAAAAACTCATTTCTCTATTTTATTCCATAATTATTAATAATTACTAACTTATAAACAATAGATCAACGGCGGCCAAAATGCGGCTCGCGAGCCACTTGCGGCTCTTATGAGTTCACTTTGTGGCTCCCGAAGTTTATTAATTTAAAACTTTGAAATATATAATATAATTTTTTTTATATGAAAGTTTTTTTTAAATGACGAAACAAGGGTTGAAAAATCTCTGCGTAAAATTTAAAAGTTAAAGGAAGAATTGGTTTCTAGTTAGATGGTGAATTGTTGGTTCCATTTTTGGTAAAATCCGCATTTCGAAGTGTTGACCATCGCTATTAGTGCTACCAAAGTTAGTAACTTATTATTTAAAACCTTAAAGTTTACGTCAAATATAGCGACAAGTTGCAGGAAATGAAAACTACAGAAGAAAATAGAAGTTTTCCACCAATTGGGAAGAGGGCTTCGCAATTTATCTATATAGGCGATGAGCCTTCTTTTGACAAAAGCTTCAACTGTAGTTAACTGCATGCAAATTACTATCAAAAAGTCATGAAGATTTTTCATTGCAGTATACACTGCAATCTGAATAAGTAAAATGTAAAAAAATCATTTTTTTAAAAAGGACACGCTTTTATTTACAAACATTTACAGACTGAAACGCGCTGATTTCCCCTGTCCTTGATGTAAACACGGGAATTTACGAGGGCTAGAGTGAAACCAGTGAGCCGTGGAGGTCAACTCTAGCAGACGACTATACATTCGAAATAGTGATAAATAGAGATAAACTAAAAATTGATTAATTTCATTACGGTACTTTCGATCGATCTGAAATTTTTGATACAATGCATTGTCATCCAAGATCTATCTGTGGTAAAATTTTTGAGATCTCTAGGTCCATCAGAAGTGGTTTAATTTTACGTTTCAAGATTTGAAGGAAGGATGGATACAACATACAAACATTGTGACTTAAATAAAAGCGTGTAAAAAAAGCACAATTTCCTTAGCTACTACCAATCACAATATTTAACGGGAATACATATTCACCTAAACATACATTAATGATTTGATTCTGATTGTCTTAATATTTTTTATTATGTACTGTAATGACATTTGTAATCGCTCACTTTTAAAAGTTGTGCAACTGGATGTTGACGATGGATGATACAATGTACTATGAATGCATTCGGCACCAACGTTTTAAAATATGCAGTAATAACCTTATAGCGCCCTACCATGACTGGAGCACCATCAGTTGCTACTGATAAGATATTACTTATAGGTATTTATTATTCTTTTAAAAAATATATAATTTGAATGTATTAAATGTAGGGGTCTACCGATATGCCTTTTTGCCGATATTACCGATACCGATATTTTTTTGCCGATATGAGTGCCGATATGAGTATTTGTTCGGACAAAAACCAGCGGTAATATTTGATGACGTCATTCTTAAATTTTTCACTCGTAATTATTTATCTTTTATATTAGGGGACTACCGATAAGCATTTTCGCCGATGTTACAGATATTTTTTTTCCGATATGAATATTTGTTAGGACGAAAACCAGCGGTCTTATTTGATGACATCATTCTTAAATTTATCACTCCTAATTATTTATCTTTTATATTAGGGTTATACCGATAAGCATTTTTGCCGATATTACCGATATTTTTTCCGATATGAGTGCCGATATGAGTATTTGTTAGGACAAAAATAACAGCGGTCATATTTGATGACGTCATTCTTAAATTTATTACTCGTAATTATTTATATTTTATAATTAAGGAGTCTACCGATATCCAGTTTTGCCGATATTACCGATTTTTTTCCCCGAAACGATGTGTTTACAAGTTCCAGATCATGACCTACATAGGACTCATAACAAAACTAACCGTCCTTTATAAAAATGTACAAGCAAAATTAGGAAGTCGTTTTGAAACTTCAACCTTGACTCATAATTATTAATTCTAACCAATAGTTTAATGGCTTTTGCACACGGCACCTTTATGAATGAAACAATGAGAACAAAGCAATAGTAATAGAATGAAAATGAGGTTGAAGGTTGAATGGTTGCCAATGACAACAAGTCTTCACACGGTACATTTTGTTATTCCATACGAAACGAAATGTTTTTTAGACATCTGCGATTCTTCGTGCATCTTTGCTATTAGAGCAATTACGTGAACATAATGTTTACATGTTATACATTTATTAGAGCAATTACGGTATACTTGGCATCGGCACTATTTACACAGTATTTCTGAGCATACGAAAATCGGCCGATACCTAAACAATATCAAAGCACATGGCACACTGTACCGTGGCTGCACATATTAATACTAGGACTCTTTTGACTATTTCAATACCGGTATCGGGGTCGATATATTAATTTGTCGAGATATTGTAAATCTAAATGATAGCTTTTTTTGTTTCCGTTTTTTTTTGTGGGTCAAAATGTCACTTATTATGAAATATCGGTGACGTCAATATCGGGACCTTTACATGCTACCGATACCGATATTGCCGATATCCAGATATCGGTGCCGATATATCGGCCAGCCGATATATCGGTAGACCCCTA
>CALYLW010003072.1:15000-28081 GCA_944989445.1 Ampullaceana balthica | reverse complement strand
GTGTTTTTGTGTGTGTTCCAGGTGTTTCTTTGTGTGCCCCAGGTGTTTCTGTGTGAGCCCTAGGTGTTTCTGTGAGTGCCCCAGGTGTTTCTGTATGAGCCCCATATGTTTCTGTGATCGCCCGACGTGTTTCTGTGTGAGACCCAGGTGTTTCTATGAGAGCCCCAGGTGTTTCTGTGTGTGTCCCAGGTGTTTCTGTGTGTGCCCCAGGTGTTTCTGTATGAGCCCGAGGTGTTTCTGTGAGTGCCTCAGGTGTTTCTGTAAGAGCTCCAGGTGTTTCTCTGAGAGCCCCAGGTGTTTCTGTGTGAGACCCAGGAGTTTCTGTGTGTGCCCCAGGTGTTTCTGTGTGAGCCCGAGGTAATACTGTGAGTGCCCCAGGTGGTTTTGTATGAGCCCCAGGTGTTTCTGTGAGAGCCCCAGGTGTTTCTGTGTGAGACCCAGGTGTTTCTCTGTGTGTCCCAGGTGTTTCTGTGTGAGCCCTAGTTGTTTCTGTGAGGGCCCCAGGTGTTTCTGTGTGAGACCCAGGTGTTTCTGTGTGTGCCCCAGGTGTTTCTGTGTGAGCCGGAGGTGTTTCTGTGAGTGCCCCAGGTGTTTCTGTGTGAGACCCAGGTGTTTCTGTGTGAGCCCCAGGTGTTTCTGTGTGTGTTCCAGGTGTTTCTTTGTGTGCCCCAGGTGTTTCTGTGTGAGCCCTAGGTGTTTCTGTGAGTGCCCCAGGTGTTTCTGTATGAGCCCCAGGTGTTTCTGTGTGTGTCCCAGGTGTTTCTGTGTGTGCCCCAGGTGTTTCTGTGTGAGCCCGAGGTATTTCTTAGAGTGCCCAAGGTGTTTTTGTATGAGCCCCAGGTGTTTCTGTGAGAGCCCCAGGTGTTTCTGTGTGAGACCCAGGTGTTTCTGTGTGTGTCCCAGGTGTTTCTGTGTGAGCCCCAGGTGTTTCTGTGTGAGCCCGAGGTGATTCTGTGAGTGCCCGAGGTGTTTCTGTAAGAGCCCCAGGTGTTTCTGTGAGAGCCCCAGGTGTTTCTGTGTGTGCCCCAGGTGTTTTTGTGTGTGCCCGAGGTGTTTCTGTGAGAGCCCCAGGTGTTTTTGTGTGTGCCCGAGGGGTTTCTGTGAGAGCCCCAGGTGTTTCTGTGTGAGACCCAGGTGTTTGTCTGTGTGTCCCAGGTGTTTCTGTGTGAGACCCAGGTGTTTCTGTGTGTGCCCCAGGTGTTTCTGTGTGAGGCCCAGGTTTTTCTGTGAGAGCCCCAGGTGTTTCTGTGTGAGGCCCAGGTGTTTCTGTGTGTGTCTCAGGTGTTTCTGTGTGTGCCCCAGGGGATTCTGTATGAGCCCCAGGTGTTTCTATGAGAGCCCCAGGTGTTTCTGTGTGAGACCCAGGTGTTTCTGTGTGTGTCCCAGGTTTTCTGTGTGTGCCCCAGGTGTATCTGTGTGAGCCCGAGGTGTTTCTGTGAGTGCCCCAGGTGTTTCTGTAAGAGCTACAGGTGTTTCTGTGAGAGTCCCTTTCCAGGGCACTGTTCAATAGAAATTTAAATTTCCAGGGCCGTGTCCAATATAAATGTAAATTTCCAGGGCACTGTTAAATAGAAATGTTAATTTCCAGGGCACTCTTTAATAGAAATGTAAATTTCCAGGGCCCTGTTAAATAGAATGTTTAACTTCCAGGGCACTGTTCAATAGCCATATAAATTTCCAGGGCCCTGTTCAATAGATCTTTAAATTTCCAGGTCTCTATACAAGAGAAATGTAAATTTCCAGGGACATGTTCAATAGAAATGTTAATTTCCAGGGCCCTGTTCAATAGAAATTTTAATTTCCAGGGTACTGTTCAATAGCAATATAAACTTTCAGGGCACTGGTCAATAGAAATTATAATTTCCAAGGAACTGTTCAATATAAATGTAAATTTACTGGGGCAAGTTCAATAGAAATTTAAATTTCCAGGGCCCTATTCAATACAAATTTTAATTTACAGGGCCCTCTTCAATAGCATTTTAAATTTCCAATGCCTTGTTTAATAGACAATGTCATTTCCAGGGCACTTTTCGATAGACATTTAAATTTTCAGGGCCCTGTTCAATCGAAAAATATAAATTTACAGGGCCCAGTTCTCTAGAAATTCAAATAATTCAGGGCCCTGTTAAATATAAATTTAAATTTCCAGGTCCCTGTTCAATAGAAATTGTGATTTCCAGGTCCCTGTTGAATAGAAATTTTAATTTCCAAGGCTCTGTTAAATAGACATGTAAATTTCAAAGGCCCTGTTCAATACAAATTAAAATATGCAGGGCCCTGTTCAATCGAAATTTTAATTTCAAGGGCCCTGTTAAATAGAATTTTTAACTTCCAGGGCATTGTTCAATAGTCATATAAACTTCCAGGTCCCTGTTCAATAGAAATTTTAATTTCCTTGGCCCTGTTCAATAGAAATGTAAATTTCCAGGTCTCTATGCAAGAGGAATTTAAATTTCCAGGGCCCTGTCCAATATAAATGTAATTTTCCAGGGTCCTGTTCAATATAAATTTAATTTCCAGGGCACTGTTCAATATAAATGTAAACTTTCTGGGCCATGTTCAATCGAAAAATATAAATTTCCAGAGCCCAGTTCAATAGAAATTTTAATTTCCAGGGCACTGTTAAATAGAAATTTTAAATTCTGCTGCTGACACATAACTTGCCTCATTTCTCTTGTACAGGGCCCTGGAAATTTAAATTACCATTGAACAGGGCCCTGGAAATTTAAATTTCTATTTAAAGGGCCATGGAAATTAAAATTTATAATGAACAGGGCACTGGAAATTAAAAATTATGTTGAACAGCACCCTGGAAATTCACTTTTCTATTGACCAGGGCCCTGTAAATTTACTTTTCTCTTGAAGAGGGCCCTGGAAATTTAAATTTCTATTGAACAGGGCCCTGGAAATGTACATTTCTCTTGAAGAGGGCCCTGGAAATTTAAATTTCTATTGAACAGGGCCCTGGAAATTTACAATTCAATTGAACAGTGCCCTTGTAATTTAAATTTATATTGAAAAGGGCCCTGAAAATTTTAATTTTTATTGAACAGGGCCCTGGAATTTAAAATTGCTATTGAATAGGGCCCTGGTTATTTAAATTTCTATTGAACAGGGCCCTGGTAATTTAAATTGCTATTTAACAGAGTCCTGGAAATTTATATTTATATTGAACATGGTCCTGGAAATTTAAAATGCTATTGACCAGGGCCCTGGAAATTTAAATTTTTATTGAATATGGCCCTGTTAATTTACATATCTATTAAACAGTGCCCTGAAAATTAAAATTTCTATTTAACAGGGCCCTGGAAATTTATATTGGACACGACCCTGGAAATTTACATTTCTATTGAAAAGGCTCTGGAAGATGAAATTTCTATTGAACAGTTCCCTGGAAATTAAAATTGCTATTGAATATGGCCGGGTTATTTAAATTGCTATTTAACTGGGTTATGGAAATTTAAATTTATATTGAACAGGGCCCTGAATTATTTGAATTTCTATTGAACAGGGCTCTGGAAATTTACATTTTGTGTTTGAACAGGGCCCTGCATATTTTAATTTGTATTGAACAGGGCCCTGGTTACTTACATTTCTCTTGAACAGGGCCCTGGAAATTTACATTTCTATTGAACAGGAACCTGGAAATTTACATGTCTATTTAACAGGGCCCTGGAAATTTATATTGGACACGACCCTGGAAATTTACATTTCTATTGAAAAGGCTCTGGAAGATGAAATTTCTATTGAACAGTTCCCTGGAAATTTAAATTCTATTGAACAGGGCCCTGGAAATTAAAATTGCTATTGAATATGGCCGGGTTATTTAAATTGCTATTTAACTGGGTTATGGAAATTTAAATTTATATTGAACAGGGCCCTGAATTATTTGAATTTCTATTGAACAGGGCTCTGGAAATTTACATTTCTATTGAACAGGGCCCTGCATATTTTAATTTGTATTGAACAGGGCCCTGGTTACTTACATTTCTCTTGAACAGGGCCCTGGAAATTTACATTTCTATTGAACAGGAACCTGGAAATTTACATGTCTATTTAACAGAGCCCTGGAAATTAAAATTTCTAATGAACAGGGACCTGGAAATTTAGATTTCTATTGAATATGGACCTGGAAATAAAAATTTATATTAAACAGGGACCTGGAAATTTACATTTCTATTGAACATGGACCTGGAAATTTAATTTTCTATTGAACAGGGCCCTTGAAATTAAACTTACATGTCTATTTAACAGTCCCCTTAAAATTAATATTTCTATTTAACAGAACCCTGGAAATTAAAATTTCTATTGAAAATGGCCCTGGAAATTTAATTTCTATTTAACAGGTTGTTTATATTTATTTGCCTTTCCTTTCGTGATTGCCACTGTTTTATATAACCCTGATTTTATTCTGTTTTTGAGGTCTATTATATATTCATATGTTGTTTTATCTTCCTCTGTCGTATTTTCATTTGTCAGTATTTTCCTTAAAATTGACATTGGTCCTCTCACTTTTCGCCCGAAGAGGAGTTCATAAGGAGACATTGCCGTTGTCTCGTTCGGAACTTCCCGATATGCAAACAAAATTGCCGGCAAAAATCTATCCCAATTGTTGGGTTCCTCATCTGCCACTTTTCTTAACATGCTTTTTAGGGTGCCATTTAATCTTTCCACCATCCCGTTAGACTGTGGGTGGTAAATAGAAGAGTGACTGGATTTTATGTTAAACAATTCACACACCTGTTTGTACATATCGGAGGAGAACTGGGGCCCGTTATCTGACAGGATCTCTTCGGGGAATCCCATTCTAGAGAATATTGTTAATAGGGCCTCATAAACGTCTTGTGTTGTTATATTTTTTAGCGCAATAGCCTCAGGCCAACGAGTAGCCATATCTACCAACGTAAGGATATATCTATTCCTATTGTCACTTAATTGTAATGGCCCTACGATATCAATAGCAACCTTCTGAAATGGTGTTCCGATCACTTCCATTTGACCTAACTCAATGGGTTTTATGCTCCCCGGTGGACGTGCTTTTTGGCAAATAGGGCAAGACTTAATGAATTCTTTGATATCTATGCTCATACGTGGCCAGAAATACTGAGAAAAAATTCTGTATTTGGTTCTTCTGACTGACATGTGTCCGGCTAATGCTGTTGTATGAGCCGTTTCTAAGACTAATCGTCGGTATGGTTTCGGAATCACCAATTTTTTTTCAACACTGTTATCTATTTTAGAAATAAATATCCTGTATAGTATATTATTGTTTATTTCAAACGTTATTATTCCTTGTTTGGTGTTTTCCACCCTCTGACTTTTAGCTTTTTGCCATAGTTTATTTAATCCACCATCCTTTGCCTGCTCCTCAGCTAAATTGATGTGTTCAAATATTTTTGGAATTGTACTAATCACAGTTTTCATTTGTGGTCCTCCCCCTTTATCTCGTTTATTCTGGGCCCTGGTAACTACGTTACCGTGATGGAATGGTGTGTCCTCGTCTGATCTAACATTTCCTAAAATCACATCTGTTACCGGATCTTCAAAAAGGGCGGACAAAAATCTACCGCAGAGATAAGGGGTTTTAATGTCTACTATAGCAGTTTCAAACGTTTTTATTGTCCCATCGATAAGTTTAACTGTAAAGGTCTGATCAGTCATGTATTTTTTTGGTATTAGACTCTTTCTGCACCCTACGATTGTACAGCCGGTGTCTCTAAGAAGAGAAGCTTCCTTCCCTAACAACAAGCATTTTTCGACATTTAACCTACCAGTGGACTTTCTAAAAATATCGCTCATACTTCCCCCCCATTGTGTATTGCGAAACTGCCACCCTTTTCTAGGTTTATACCCCTGCCACTGTATAGTACGGCCCTGTTTGCACTCTTTGCTTAGTCACCTATCCTGGCTGTACCATGGATACTTATTTCCATAGTTATATTTCTGGTCTGAGCTTTTATACTGATTTCCCTTCGCATTTGCAGGCATCCTATTATTGGCCCATTTCTGCCGACAGTTGGCCATTATGTGACCCCTCTGACCACAGTTAAAGCATGTACCCATTACTCGGCCCTCCGTCGAGCGACTTCTAGACTTGCCTCCATATTCACACCTATATTCCGCCACACCCCCTACCAGTGACTGTGTATTGACTTTCCGACTTAATTGTCCTTGTCCTGCCGACTTTATATGGTCAATTTGTGTCAGTACGTCCTCACATTTGGGGGCATTATTCATTAGGATGCATTTAACAGCCTCTTCATTCATGTTCAATAATAACTTGTTTCTACATAATAAATCCCTCAACCCCTCAAATGTTCTCTCTGTTTTTGTACTGGCCACCCAATTGTCTAAACTTCTAACCAATTTTGAGTGAAATAATCTAAAATTATTACTCTCCGGTGCTAGACTATTCCACGCTTCCCTGTACTTCTCCCCATTAAATCCTGCATGTTGCAAAAGGAGTCGCTTGACAGTGTCATAATCATGCAGTTTTGTCCTAACGTCTTCCGTCATTAAGAATGATTGTAACTCAACCGTTAGCCTTACTTGTAGCTCTATCAGCCATTGACTTTTTGGCACTTTCGCCTGAGCCACTACATGTTCGAATGTCGCCACATATTCGTCGAGTTCTTGGGACCCGTCGAATTTTTGCAAATTTTTTAATATTTGTCGAAGGTCTTTGTTTTTTCTCGAGTGGCCTGTCATGTCCAGTTCAGTTACGTCTTTCCTTTTAATTTCTGCCAATTTCAATTCGTGCTCCCTTTCTTTCTGTCTCTGTTTCTCGTCATACTCTCTCTGTTTCTCGTCATACTCTCTCTGTTCCCTTAACCTTTCCTGTGTTTGAAAATCTTTCCATTGCTCTCTCACATATTCGTCTAGATTCTCCCCTCTGAGTGCGAGTTTTTCCCCTTGTTTTTTAAACGACTCTAATTTCTCGTCCATGTTTATACCCTTACTACTGCTTCTAGTTTCCATTCTACTTCTACAATAACTTACAATGGTTATAGTGTCATTATAAAAGGGAAAAAATAATAATTTATCAAATTTTAACTGATTACTTGCCTGGATTTACAGAATTACATACACAACACAATTACATGTCCATAGAATGCTAACGTAACACAGTTCTCCTGGTAGCACCATGAATATTGTCCAGCAATAGTTCTCATGAACACACTCCGGTCTCTGGACACAATGATGAGGCGGATGCCTTGTTGTCGGAAAATCGTTCACTGACACACTCCGGTCTCTGGACACGACGATGAGGCAGATGCCTTGTTGTCGGGACAGCCGTTCACCGGCACACTCCTCGGGACTCTGGACTCGATCGGTAAGGCGGATGCCTTGTTGTCGGGACAGCCGTTCACCGGCACACTCCTCGGGACTCTGGACTCGATCGGTAAGGCGGATTCCTTGTTGTCTGGCAGTCGTTCACTGTCACACTCAGGCGAACGATAAGGTGGATAACTTTTTGTCGGGCAATCATTGACCGACACACTCAGGACTCTGGACACCAACTATCCGACGGCCTGGACACTGGATGTCTCGTTGAAAAGACCGTCGACGCTGTCTCACTTCGATGTTGTGACTTGACGTACCATCCACAAGAGCCTCCAGAAAATCCTCGGACGTGACCCCACTGTTGCGTTCTGGGTTCTGGATAAAAGAAGACAAGTCTCGACTCTTGTCAATGGATAATATAATCTTTATTAGTCAGCAACGTATGTACATCAATAGCTTCAGGTACACCAACGTAATCCTTTCACAAGGACCTTACTCCTAAGTGCGTACACTTTGCTGTAACCTCGAGCACACCTCGATGTGTTACCAGCTAGTCGAACTACACTCGATCACTCCATCGCTTCTATACCAAAATGTCTAGCCCTAACAAGGGCTATGGACCTCTGCACTGGTCAGTCTTCCTCCGTCCCTCTCTCTCACACACACCATTTATCCACCACACGGCTCTCTAACTTGCATACCGGGTGAATACAATTCACATCATATTCACAAGTGAACTCTTGTCACGCACGCCTTGAGCCGACTCACACACTGGCTCACAACAATCTCACAACAATCTCACAACAATCATTCGCAGTGATTCTCATACCCTGACATAATATCCATATAGAGTAAGTTACCGCCTCGCGAACGCTATGTCGTAGCGAACACTATTTCATAAAGCGTTCTCTGTATTTTTATTTTCCGTCTAACACGAAAACGAACACCCGTAAGTCGAAAGTAGTTCTGTTTTCAATATCATTTTATCGTTTCGTTTGCCGGGACGCACTATTTTGTGAGTAAATGTGTGTCAACATTTTGATCCTTGTGCCATGCATGCTGTCAGCGTCCCTAGGAAGAACGGATTTGATTTCCGGGTTAAGACTACTTTTCCTGTTCGCTTTGGAAAACACACGTGTTTGGTATTGCATCATCCCTTACAAAATAGCCAGTAACCCCGCTGTTATACTTTACAATGCTTTTTAATAGCAATGTTCGTTTCGAAGGGGTGTTCGCGACGAAGTAATTTTAACGTTGGATTTTACTTCGTACCGAACACTTTTATTCTGCAGAAAAATTTAGTTAAATAAGGGTCTAGCTCTTGGCCTTTAATGTTATTTGAAAATAGTAGTGTTCGTTTTGAGGGCATGTTCGCGTTGAAGTATATTTGTTTTATTGTTGGATATTACTTCGTTGCGAACACTTTTTCATGTAGGAAAATTAAGCTAAACTACCTGCACAGCATAAATGACAACAAATTGATTGAGTCCCAACGATAACCAAGCAATCATCGAGGCACAACACATAGAATCCGACACAGCAGCAACAACTGAAACAACGCCAATAGAAATTTACACAGAAACAATCATTGAGACACAGCCAATCGAATCTTACACACAGGCACTCATTGAGACACAACCGATTGCGAAGGAAAGACAAGTAGTCATAGAGACCCAGCTCCATTATACAGGAAAACAGCCGATTTTAGAATGAAAATAAGTCTATCATTTACAAATCTTCCCAACCAGAATCATTACCTGCATCATCACCACCAAAGTCCAATTTGTCTGCTGCACAACTTAAAGCACTCCATGACTATTCAAACATTTTTTATATGGTGAAATGGGTCGCAAACAATTTAATTAAAAAAATTGTCAACTTACTATGACAAATTCTACAGCAGGAGACGACCTTAGCAAAGAGGAAGAAGAGAACAAGTTTCAAGCCTTAGCTGTGGGGCTAATAGAAACGTGCAGTCTAGAAGAACCCAAAAACTGCACACTCAAAGCTAACTTGACAGTAGATGACATTTTAAAGCTGCCTGCTTTTGTTAGAAGGAATAAAAACAAGACGTTAACAGCAAATGCTCCAACCATGCCAAACTTGGTCAGTGGTGAGAGTTTAGAGAAGCATTAAAAAAAGAAAACAACAGACTAAGAAAAAATAGAAAAAAATTAACTGAAAAGAAAGATCGAGAGGGAAGAAAGCAAAAAGAGAAAGGATGCAAAAATAAAGAGGCTACAAAAAGGAAAAGAGAGCAAGAAAGGGAAGAAAAAAGACGCAAGAGAGAAGAAGAGCACATTAAAAAATGAAAATAGTGGAGTCCAAGAAAGTAAAGTAGTATCCAGTAATAGATCTATCTGATAGCACCAGTGATGACTCACAGTTGGTTCAAACAATGGAGCTTGACATGGCTGCAGATGACGATACTTTAGATATAGAAGAGGATCTCTTGTTGGAAGGAATGTGTCAAGGGTGCAAAAATGGGGTAGGGGCAGAGGTTTGGGTCCAATGTGATGTGTGTGATGGCTGGTGGCATGCACAGTGCACGCAAAATTGTGCATCTTTGAAAAAAGGCACTTTTGTGTGCACTGTTTGCTGCCCTGACTAGACTATAGATTATAGATCTACCTATAGTATTATTTTGTATATATAGATCTAAGTTATTCGGGCTCTAATTTCTTTAATAAACGTTTATTATATTATTATTGACATCTCAAGTGTTATTTGTTGACTCTATTAACTAAAAATTGATTCTTTGATGATTTTGGATATGTGTCTGCTTTGAGGTAAAAGTGTCTGCTTTGAAGTAAATTAAGCAAAAAAGTGTTCGGCAGGCGGTAGCTAACTGGGTCCGCTAAAATTGGACTTTACACTCTAACCCCGCGTAGTAATAGAAGAATACTGTCTCATTATAGTAGCCTTGTTGTCATACTACTTGTAGGTACTTTCGTTTTTACCCTGTGTCGAACGGTTTAGAAACTAGGTAATGAAAGCCAAAAATGGTGCTATTTTTAGCGTATGGCGTTCGCGAGGTGGTAAATTACTCTACAATGAAAGTCCCATTACACAATAAATATCCATTCGTAAGAAGTTCACAAAGTCACACTTTTTGCAGTTTCCTTGTCACTTAGTAATGTTTTTCTCCACCTTGAATATCTTCTCGAACTTGTCCCGATTTGAACTGTGGTGCTGTGGGTCGTCTCGGCTCCTCATGGTCCCACTGTAGCTGGGGCGGGATGGTTGGTTCTGCAACTTGACCTCTCGGTACAGTTTGTAATCGTCTTCTCTCGTAGTTGGCACCGTCTGGTTCAGACGTCGTTGTTTTGCTGGTTCTGGTTCGAGGTATCTCTTGTAGTTGGTCTTCTGGCTGGTAATGTTCCGTACTGGGACTTGCTAGGCCTCGTCTATCAGAAATCCGCTGATCGTTGCCCTGTCTGCCCGTGTTCGTCGCTGGTTGATCATCGTTGTGCTGTTGTAAGACGTATGCCCTACGATGGATACAGTAGTCTGTATCAGAGGCGCTGTACTGAAAAGTACAGGCGCACATACCGCTGTGCTGATGTGGTTCCGTCCCATCTCTCGTAGTGTTTGGCGGTGCTTGGCAATCCAGAGACAATTCGGGCCCCCATGTTAAGTCTCTATGTTTAGGTGGATTGTGCCTTGCTCTCCGCTACACACAACATACACAAGAGATGACACAAGTCTGTGTAACGATGCAATGTTTATTCTACTATAAACAACTGTACAACTGGCTGTCTTGCCTTGACATAAAATACATCTATATATAACGGCTGTATGCTCAAGCATGCCCTCGGTCCGACCCGACCGCTTCTGGGCGACGTTAAACTCAACTCTGTTTTACTGCAACCCTGCAGCTCCCCGGTCTATCCTGACCGGTCTGACCGCACAACACTGTGCGAAGTACACACTCTCTGCAACACCCCGCACTCGTCTCGACTACTCTCTTATATACCCCCCAACTGGTCTCAACTGACCCTGGCGTGTCCTCTGGTCATGTCCCTGACATATCCCGTGTGACCAGAAGTTCACTCAGACATCACTAGACATTATTCCCGTGATAGGAGTTCATACCCGTCAACAACGCCTTGACCCGACTCCAACACTGGCTCACAACAATCTCACAACAATCTCACAACAATCTCACAACAATCATTCGCAGTGATTCTCATACCCTGACACCGTTGTCTTAAGACATGTGTGAATATCTAGCCATAAAATTTAAATAAGTAGGTTTTAAAAAATTTCACGTTTACATTTCTGTCGGACAAAATGTAACAGACAACAATAACAGAGAGAGAACACTAATAGGCAGACAACCCTATCAGAAAGACAACACCAAGAGACAGACAAAAATTATTAAAATATTCAAAGTTTATTTGCTTGAAATGAGCTGCCTTTAATTAAACTTTTAACTGTGGTCTCTGCAATAACTCTGCAGAGCGAAAACTCTGTGGAAATGACGTACAGTAGCTATAACTTACTGTTAATGACGTACACTAGCTATAACTTAGTGTTAATGACGTACAGTAGATATAACATAGTGTTAATGACGTACAGTAGCTATAACTTAGCGTTAATGACGTACAGCAGCTATAACTTAGTGTTAATGACGTACAGTAGATATAACATAGTGTTAATGACGTACAGTAGCTATAACTTACTGTTAATGACGTACACTAGCTATAACTTAGTGTTAATGACGTACAGTAGATATAACATAGTGTTAATGACGTACAGTAGCTATAACTTAGTGTTAATGACGTACAGTAGCTATAACTTAGTGTTAATGACGTACAGTAGCTATAACTTACTGTTAATGACGTACACTAGCTATAACTTAGTGTTAATGACGTACAGTAGATATAACATAGTGTTAATGACGTACAGTAGCTATAACTTAGCGTTAATGACGTACAGCAGCTATAACTTAGTGTTAATGACGTACAGTAGATATAACATAGTGTTAATGACGTACAGTAGCTATAACTTACTGTTAATGACGTACACTAGCTATAACTTAGTGTTAATGACGTACAGTAGATATAACATAGTGTTAATGACGTACAGTAGCTATAACTTAGTGTTAATGACGTACAGTAGCTATAACTTAGTGTTAATGACGTACAGTAGCTATAACTTACTGTTAATGACGTACACTAGCTATAACTTAGTGTTAATGACGTACAGTAGATATAACATAGTGTTAATGACGTACAGTAGCTATAATTAAGTGTTAATGACGTCCAGTAGATATAACATAGTGTTAATGACGTAAAGTTATTTAGTAATGGATTATCGTAAACTCTCAAGACACCGTTAACAATAAGTTTACGTGATTTTAAAACAAAAAACGATAAACCCAAACCCTTCCGTTAAATGCCGCCCCAACCAACATTAGGTTTGTTTTATTCAATATTCAGTCACAGCCAACATACGGTTTGTTTTATTCAATATTCAGTCACAGCCAACATAAGGTTTGTTTTATTCAATACTCAGTCACAACCAACATAAGGTTTGTTTTATTCAATACTCAGTCACAGACAACATAAGGTTTGTTTTATTTAATACTCAGTCACAGCCAACATAAGGTTTGTTTTATTCAATACTCAGTCACAGCCAACATAAGGTTTGTTTTATTCAATACTCAGTCACAGCCAACATAAGGTTTGTTTTATTCAATACTCAGTCACAGCCAACATAAGGTTTGTTTTATTCAATACTCAGTCACAGCCAACATAAGGTTTGTTTTATTTAATACTCAGTCACAGCCAAC
>CALYLW010003071.1:0-18086 GCA_944989445.1 Ampullaceana balthica | reverse complement strand
AAATCCCTTATATTAACTTCGCGGCCGTCTCATCATCTCATGGGATGGGCGGGCGGGGGGAAAAACAAAAGTAAAAAATGACCCACTTCCCGTGATCCGATCGAGCTGAAATTTGGCACACGGACCTGTCTAACCTAACAATGCATCGTATCAAAATATCAGATCGATCGAACGTACCGTAATTAAATTAATGCATTTTTAGTTTATCCTTATATGAGGTATGTAATTCAAATTCACGGTTTGTTATTGTTTTTTGCCCACGTGGGAGTTTGAGTTGACGCTTAGACGTCGACCGTCGTGCCGACACCCCCTCACGTCCCATCCCCCGTTAAAGACAGGGGACATCACTCGGTGTCAGTCTGTAAATATTTGTGGCGTTGGAAAATAATCAATACTTATAATTATGACTCAAATATAAGTGATTTATAGTAGAAAACTTTGTTTTTACGGGTTTGTTTTATTTGGAATGAATAACAAAAATAATAGAAAACGGCGGTCGATTGTCTTAACAAAAATTGACATGACAGTTGAAATTTCGTAGGGTAATTTGATTTTAATTTAAATAAAGGAAGAGGCTATTACATAATTTTATAATCTCTATACATAAAAATCAAAGTATGTCTGTGTGTGTGCATGTCCTTTATAGCTGAATAAACCATTCCTCTGATCGTCATGAAACTTTTGGAGACTGTTGAGTACCCACCTGGGATGGTAACTGGCAACTTTTTTTCTAAATTTAACACACATGGGGCACAAGGGGCCCATAATGTCATTATTACACAAATTGAAATGAACAGGTGTTTTGAACTTTATATCTTGCACTGAATGGGCTCTGGGGCCCTTAATGTCGCGTTTTGCTTGTCTGACCTATATAAAAATTAGTTTATTCGTTAGCTACTGAGTATATGAATGGATCTTAACCAAACTTTGAATACAAAAACTAGATAGCCCATATTAAAATACTATAGAGCACAGAACTTCAAATGTCCATTTCTTCGGGGCCGGGGGCCCCGAATGTCTTTTCTTCGTATATGTTTAAGATAGTTTTCCCCATTCAATTTTTCCCGATCTTGAGGAATATATCTATGAGGAAACTGAATTAAAATGAACAGGTTTTTGAAATTTACATCGAATGGACCCAGGGGCCCCTAAATGTCGTTTTTTCTCTTATATAAGCTGTATAAAAATTAGTATTAGCGTCAAATACTGAGAAAATTAATTATCATTCCCTCGGGGCAGGGGAGGCCGAAAATGTCATTTTTAGTAAATGTTTAATATTTTATCGTCCATTCAATTTTTAACAATATTGAGAAATATAAATAAATGTATGTATTTTGAAATTTATTCAAATGAACATTGTTTCGCACTTTATTTCTTGCAATAATAAGCCCTGGGGCCCTTAATGTCGTTTTTTTCTTATACGAGCTTTATAACAATTAGTTTATGCGTTAGCTACTGAGTAAATGATTGGATCTTAACCAAACTTTGTATACAAAAACTTGGTAGCCCATTTTAAAATACTCAAGGTTTCTGAACTTCTAATGTCAATTTCTTTGGGGCCGGGGTCGACAAATATTTTGTTTCATATATGTTTAAGATGTTTTTTGCCATTCACTTTTTAAAGATCTTGATAAATATATCCCTGATGAAACTGAATTAAAATAAAAAGGTTTTTTAAATTGACATCTCGCACCGAATATGCCCTGGTCCCCTTTATGTCGTTTTTTTCCCCACAATATTAGCTGTATTAAAATTAGTTTAAGCGTTAAATAATGATAAAATAAATGGATTTTGACTAAACTTAGACTATAAAAACTTAAGAACCTATATTATATTACTCTAGGGCAGTGGTCCCCATCCTTTTTAACGCCATGGACCACTAAAAGTTTGATAATTTTACCGCGGCCCACTAACCTTGGGGGGGGGGTATGGGTGGGTGGAGGATGTGTAGGGTTTGCCGCTGCGTTGATTGTTTATACAGGTATTTTAGATTGTTTTGATTTTATAGTTTTAATTTAATTGTACTTAAACATGCCTTCAAAATAAAATAAAGTTACACAAAAAGTGAATTAAAGATTATTTAATATTTTAATTTACTAGAATGTTAAATCAATGAGTTCTTGGGTCTTTTGCTGTTGGGAAGTAGCGCGTAAAAGCAAAGACAGGTGATCGTGCACCAACTATGACAGAGAGTGCTCAGGCTCAGTCTCGCCTAGAATCCCCGCTAATGTTTGAAACATCCAAAATGTCTTTGTTCACTCGCCGTTCCCACAACTGCAGTTTGGCTTTAAATGCAGCTACTTTGTCAGCTAACTTGAAAACAGTTGTCATTTTCCCCTGAATAGACAGATTGAGTTCATTGAGCTGGCTGAATATTTCACACAGGTAAGCAAGTTGTGCGACCCATACCTTGTCACTGAAATGTGCTGCAAGAGGTGACTTCTTTTCTTAGAGAAATCTTTGCAATTGCTCTCGTAATTCAAATACTCTGTTTAGCGATTTTCCTCTCGATAACCATCTTATTTCTGTACAAAAGGAGGCATCTGTGCTCTGCGTCCATCTCCTCAAAAAGCTGCTCAAACAGGCGTGAGTTAAGTGCGTGTGCCTGATGTGGTTAATAACTTTAATGACATCAATCATTACACAGTTAAATTCTGGTGACATTTTTCGGCTTGCCAACATTTCCCTGTGAATGATACAATGCGTAGATTAACACTCAGGTGCAACCTCCTTAATCCGAGCTGTTAAATCAGATAGTCGTCCGGTCATGGCAGCAGCTCCATCTGTACAGATGACTACACAAAAGGACCATTTTAGGTGTCCAGTGACTTGAACAGTTCAGCTCCCGTGGTGTTGGTTGACAAAGATAGAGCACGTAACAAATCCTCATGTACATCCTCATGATAAATATTTCTCATATAAACAAGTAATATTGCCTTCTTGTCGATGTCTGTAGATTCGTCAACCTGGAGTGCGTACCACGGTGATGAATTAATCCTCTCCAACAATTGTATCACAATATTTTCGGTTATTTCCTCAATGCGCCTAGTTACAGTGCTAGCCGACAATGGCACATTGCTATCTTTTTAACAGAAGCCTCTCCTAGAAGTTAATGGTAAACGTCTTTAGCTTGCCAACACGGGTCACCCATCAAATTCGCGCACAACAAAAGAGCGCATACATAAGAGCGCCGTGATAAGAACGCCGACGTAAGAGCGCCGACACAGAGCGCAAAGATTGATTGTAGGCGGTTGTCCGCTCTGCGCTATGCGTCATTGGTGTTCTTTGGACGTGGTGCCGCCAAAACGGGTAACAAGCTTTTCCATCTTGTGTATGGAAAGACGCACAATCTCTAGAGAAATACACCTCAGTAAAAAAAAATGTAAATAATTTAATGTTCCTTTGCTCGCGGACCACCTGGGACATCTCCGCGGACCACTAGTGGTCCGCGGACCCCAGGTTGGGGACCACTGCTCTAGGGCACTCAACTCCTAATGTCCATTCCCACGGAGCTGGGGACCCCAAATGTCATTTTTAATGCACGGTAATAATTTAATTCCTCTTTAAATTTTACACGAAATTGACAAATTTAGCTTGAGTACAATGGCAATAAAAAATTAAATTATCACTCATTTTTTGGCTGGGCCCCTTAATATCGTTTTTTTTTCTTTTGTAAGCTTTTTAATTATTAATTTATTTATTCCTTCGCTATGAAACTTGGATTTTGTTTATTTGCAAAATCCCTCGAAGGTTTCTGACATAATTGTTTTTAATACATACCACTCATTGGTTTCTTTAAATTTAATCATTTTTACTGAGATCGTTGCACCGCACGACTGGTCTGCTAGTGATAAATAAAAATGACCAAATAATATTCTTATCTTATCTTATCAGTTTACAGACGCTCCTTCTATACAGAAGATTATTGCGTCCTACGCTTATCTATGGTTTGTGTTTAGTCCTGCATTTTTTATTAGAGATTTAAATGTTGATAAAGTTTTGGTTTTCCTAGTTTCTTCAGGCAACCCATTTCACGCCCGAATTCCGGACGGGAAGAACGAAAATTTGTATGTGTTTGCTCTTGCATATGGAATAAGAAGGTGTTTTTATCCTTTTGTCTATTTGAGGTTTGTATTAAGTTATCTTTGTGTTGTATTTCTAAATTAGAATTAATTGGCTTATGTATGATTACTACTTTACTCTTTGTTCTTCTATCCTCTAGTGTTTCAAGTTTTAATGATTTAACTAATGGTGTTATTCTTGTCAGTTTTGAATATACTCCGTTATGAATCTGGAAGCTTTTTTAAAAATTTGTTATAGTTTATCAATGTTTTCTTTGGTGGATGGGTCCCATACAGAACATGCATATTCTAGGGAAGTGAATGATGATGCAAAATATGTGTTAAGGATATTAGCTTTAGTCTCATTATCATTATAGGTTTTATCATTTGAGCCTTTTAGTGTGGCTATTCCTGTAGGTTCCATTTTTTTCGATTTGATAAAGGACCATATTATATTTTAAAAATTATGTCATCTAATTTAAAACTCTGGGGTGTAAAAATAATGATAGTATAGTCGTGATCAAAATGTCGACGTAACTTACTCTGAAAGTTGATGTGTACAGTTGAAATGAATGACATTAGAGTTGAATAAATGTTTCCTTTTGTAAAATTAACATTTGCTTCTTTCGGTGTAGACTTCACAATTAGTGTGGAATGAAAATATTTTCCTTGCGTGGATATCAAATGTGCTTCTTTTGTTGTAGACGTCATAATTTGTGTCCTTACATCAGGCGTTACACAGGTTTCATACACATCAATCAAAGTTTTATTATAATACAAAATGTGCATTGTACTTATATCATTCAAACATAAACGAAAATGCATTGTTTTGGTACAGTTAAACAAGTTGTCTTCTGCAAAAAGGGTAACGTTAAAGATTGTATAACATCTAAATTTAGAACCAAAAATATTTACATAAAATTTAATAGCCACACCACCTGAAGACATGTTATTGTCTAAGCACTTATTTTTACTTAAATGATACATGTATTCTTCTAAAGAAACTTCAGTAATTGATTCCACATTATATACATTCGTATTGGTCTCATTTTGTCGCAAATACACAATACAGGCGTGGACATTTTGATGAGAAAAGCATTCAGCAAATCTGTAAAAAAATAAATGTATTACATGTTAACGCTATTTATCTGTCTGTATCCAATGAAACTTAGGTGAGTTCATGGACATTCTTTCATATTTTATTTTTAGAAAATTGATTGTCAATTAATACGATTTACAATTTTAAAAAATATAGGATACTTTTTAGAGAATTATATTGATTAAGGATAATCTTATTTTAACTTTGATACCATGATTAACAAATGATAAAAACACAAATGAAAGAAATGATTTAATCTATGAGACGTTTATTGTTCGTAAAGCATTTCGTTAAAATTCAAAATGAACCTAATGAACCTACATGTGGAAGAAAATGAGTAGACCGGAGCCTAGTGCTCTTTATGGGTCTTCCCAGAAGACCCAATCAGCTATCTGGCCCCCAAGGGGACGAAACAGCTGAGAAAACCCCAGCGGAAGATGTCGCTTCTGAAGCGGCCACCTGGGCATCCAGGATAGACATTCGAAAATTTGAAATAAACGAAAGGATTTTTAAAAAATTAAATTAATTTTAATTTCGTTTTTATGTTATATTAAACATAATTTTCGGTTACATTAATTTGGTAAGCAATATGTCTTAGTTATCATTTAGAAACAGTGTATATAAATTATATATGTTTGGTTAACCATTGGGATACTGCGTACTATCGCAGTAAATGTGAGACCTTTAAATAATATTATATCATAGTACTAACTACCACAGTTAGTCAAGTTGTCAGATTAAGAGAATTTAATAGCAGGTTGGATGATTGACATACTGAACTGGGAAATAACGATTTTGAACTTGTTTTATGTTTGTCTCGTACAGGTTTGCAACGTGGTGCTTCCCCATCCAAAATACTTTGCTATGCTATCCAGATTAATGACCCACTAAAACAATAAGGCTGTCACGTGTAAGGTGATAGTTTCTGAATCTTTCCAAGACATCATCGTGCTGAATGAATCAAAGCCAACAGGACAGATAATAGTCTTTGTTTCCTCATCATTTTCCCTATAATCAAACTTTACTTAGAATTAATAGTCTATGAAAATTTATTCAGCTACAACAAAGAATAATTGATTCTAAAAGGCTTTTTAAAACATGCCAATTTTAGAGAACGATCAAATTGAAGAAAATATTTAATCAAAATAATTTTACAACTTATGAAGCTGAATGGGATGCTCCAAAAATTTAGTATTAAAAATATGCATCGACTCTATAACATAGTATACGTATAATGTAATAGAAAGTCTAAAGTACTGAAAAAAAATTTTTTTAAACAGCACAGAAACGAACAGAAGAAAAATGGACACATTCATTTAACATTACAGCATATACCCATGATGGGATCTACATGGAAAATAGATTTACCAAAAAATTTGGTTTATTGACTCCAAAAGTAAATACACAATATTTCGTAAATGTAGAAACTTTTTTCCAGTTGTGGCTTTGACTGTATTTTTTACACTTAGTTCCTGTTCTGATATCCTGTATTTTTGGTTATCTTTCCTTAATTATTATTTTTCCGTGTTATTTTATGTATTAAATAATGTAATTGAATGTTAATACTTGTGTTAAGGTATGTGTATTGATGAAGACATTAGACGAACCGTCTAATTGTGTATTAGCCTATTAATAAAGCTTTAATCTTTTGTTTTTATCACACCATTCGTTAGTGTCTCTTGTATTGTATTTAACCATACATATCTTATCCTAAGAAAATACCATTTGATCTACGGTATTTAAAAAAAACAAATCTATGATTCATTATGTTTTGTTCAACGGTGCGTGATAATTACATCATTAATACCATTTTAATTCAATAGGAAAATGTGTTGTACTTACTTGTAGAAATACACAAAATTAAATGTGATAATCATTCTGCCATATTTTAAGATGAATACATCATTGCCATCACCTTTGTGAAATCTGAACATCACTGACACGATCAACGTTGTGAGACATAAAAATTTCATGTCTATTTTTGATGGTTGTATATCTCCTACGAGGCATCAAAAGGTCAACCTGCATGAAAGAAACCATAATTTGTATCGTTTTTACACACAGGTGTAATTATTGAAATATATAATATATACTTACATTAAATAATATTTCAGTATTATTATATATCAAAAACATGATTTGCATTTTGTCATTTTTAAGAGTATTTAAAAAAAATTAAATTTCAAATAATCCATTTCATGTTCATCAAAAGTGTTAGTTAAATCCTTATGAACATTAATAAAAAATACATAAAATAGTAGCACTCCATTAGTGAGTGTCGCTATTCGTGCGTAAATCATTAATATCTGAAATACTGCTGGTGTCACTCTTAGCAAATATAATTTCCTATATAAAGAGACCCTTTTGTGTTTTAACAATAAAATTGTAACCAACAGAACATTTCAGCCACTTGAACTCTTAGATCTTAACAGTAAGTGAATAAGTGTGTAGCATGCTTACAGCATGTGACACTATCATTAACAATGGGAACTGAGTGTGTCGAATGTAATTTTGAAAGCATTGAATTTAAAATATAATGTGGCAGTGTGCCCCACATATTAGTTATAATAATTATTAATTTTGACTTGATTTAAATATATAATTTTTACTTTGTAGGTATAACACAGGGTATTGTCATTTACAGTTTTAGAATCCTAGTAGTTTTAGAATTATTGGCGTGAGTGTTCAGTAACGGGACGTAATATGAGAGCCATGACCCAGATTCATACGGAGCCCTTTAAATTTCCTGCGTAGAGGTTAAGGTTGGGCCCTTGGTACCACAATGCAATTAAACAATTGGGTCACCCACGGTACCTGGGCATACGCGATCACCCATTAAGTCTTGCTACATGAGGTGCTAGGCTGACCAATGAGCGTACACAGCCCACGTGCTCACTGATCGTGGGTCAGCGTAACAGCCAATGGGAAGTGTCCCGTGTCAGGGGTGAGGGGCTGAGAATAACTGGAACTTAGAGAGATGCGCCCTTGTGTGAGATGATGGCCTTAGTTAAGGTTGTGTAGAGCCAGTGTGTGTAGGGCGTAGCGGTTAGGGATTAGTAGATTATACTTGAACTTGTATAGAAGGAGCGTCTGTAAACAGATAAGATAAGATAAGATTGTACACGGTGTCATGTTAGCTTAAATAAATAGAAGTAAGAAAACAGATGTTTAAAAACCACGTTTTTATAAGCGGACTAAAAAGAAGAGAATAAGTGAAAACTTATTAGTTCAAGTACTTCGATTTAATATGACTAGAAATGTGGGTCAGGTGTTTGGTATAAAAATTAAAGATTTCTAATTTAGAAGGCAAAAGAGAGAGAATGAGTGAACAGCAAATGTTGAACCTCATAAGCGCCCGCCCCACGTTTTTAGTCATATTAAATCAAAGTACTTGAACAAATAAGTTTTAACTTATTTTCTTCTTTTTAGTCCGCTTATAAAAACGTGTTTTTTTTTAAAATCCTTTTTTTACTTCTATTTATTTTATTCTTTTTAGTCCACTTATAACAACCTGGTTTTTAAAATATTTTTTACTAAATAAAATATTTGTTACCTCTATATATTTTACCAAACACCTCACACGTGCCCGCCCAACTTTTAAAAAACATTGTGATGTGGTCACGGGGTGAACTCACGGATGTCAACAAAAGCACACGGTACAGATTCTTATATATAGACTATTTATAAACTAAAAAGTTAAATAATTTAATAACGGTACATTCGATCGATCTGAAATTTTGATACAATGCATTGTCATTCAAGATCTATCTGAGGTAAAATTTTCAGATCTCTAGGACCATCAAAAGTGGTTCAATTTTACGTTGGCAGATTTGGAAAAAATCTTGGAAAACCAAACCAACAAACAGGAACGAAAGCGAGTTAATAAAAACGTGGTAAAAATAAATATAAGTAAAACAAAGATTATTAAAAACCACGTTTTTATAAGCGGACTAAGAAGAAGAAAATAAATTTTTAAAATTTAAAATTGAAAATACGTACTATGATGTAAAATGACTAAATACGTGGGGCGGGCGCTTCTCAGGCTTAACTTATTCAATTCACTCATGTTCTTACTCGTCATTTGTAAACCCTAATCATTTTAGCCAAACGCCTAAATATCGCCCGCCCACGTTTTTATTCATATTAATTCATAGTAATTATTTTAATTTTAAAAAAATTATTTTCTTCTTTTTAGTCCGCTTATAAAAACGTGGTTTTTAAAAATCTTTTTTTTTACTTCTATTTATTTTATTCTTTTTAGTCTAAGTGTATGCTATGGTGAGTTTTGAAGTATTGATTATGTTAAAATATAATACGCATTGCCCGACAAACATTTACAGACTGGAAATTACTGATCTCCCCTTGATGTTAAACATGGTTTTTGTCGTCGGGGTTGGTGTGAACTCGGCACGTGAATGTAATGTAAACAAGGGCAGACGGATAATGCATAGGCTTAAATATAGATAAACTAACAAGTTCAATAATTTAATAACGGTACATTTGATCAATCTGAAATTATGAATCAATGCATTGTCATCCAAGATCTATCTTTGGTAAAATTTTGAGATCTCTAGGACCATCAGAAGTGGTTTAATTTTTCGTTGGCGGATTTGAAAAAATTTGGACAGACAAACCAACAAACAGGAACGAAAGTGAATTAATAAAAACGTGGTAAAAAGAATTCAAATAAACATTATTTACAGCTATAGTACTCTACTAACCTGCATTGTGTTTTTTGTTTTATTATCGGAACAGCTAGTCACATTCAAACTAACAATGTAGACACCACTCGGCTACAATAAAACTAAAAAAAACAATCTATTTTTAAATTCAAGCCCTCCTAATTGCCTTATTTGTAATAACATTGTTGCCAAATTTTATATTTCCAAAAGTACTTTGAAAAAAAAACAAATATCAATGTTAGATACTTGTCTGTGAGTAAAATACTATTTTAAACTAGGCAATCATATTTAAAACGTAATTATAATTTAGTAATAAAAAATGATCGAGATCACTTATATATTATATTTATATATATTTAATACTTGCTTTCCATAAATATTTAAGTTAAATTCATTTTATCTTAATTTTTTTCATAAATCTAAAACTGAAATATTTATATTTTAAAGTATACATACATTTTCCTTTCTCCTGAAAGCTATAGATCTGCTAATAGTTTTGTTTTAAAAATGTCATACCTAATATTCACGCAACAGGAAATGCTAGAATTGTTTGCGTCACACTGACAATACACTTTGTTAACTGTGGTGAAGACTAATCCAAAAAGAAGGAACAAATATCGATTTGTAAATGAAATCATATTTGATTAGAGGAAAAGAAACACATTTCCTATATCTTGAAGATCTGTTAGCATGGACAATTAAAGTGTAACGTCTTATACTATGGAATAAAAAAATTCCAATCCAATTTATTTCAAAATGATTCATTGATGTGTCATTTGTGTCACAAAAGGAGTATCAATTGGAGGCTCTTGAGAAAACCCTTAACAATCTATATTTTCTCTTCTAAGCAGTACTTATTAACGAATAATAATAAATGCAATAACTATAACAATTCGTTAGTAATGTTTCCTTATACATGTTTGCATTAATAAATAATCATAAGAATGGATAACATAAGTTGGATAGCATAAGTTATAAATCATAGAGAAAAGAGAAACATATTTTTAAAAATACCATCTTGTACTTACTTTAAATCATTACCTTTCAGTCTAGGTAATGTATCGTTAAAAATACAGAGGGCTCAATAGAACATCGGATACATTAAGATTATTGGGTTATTGGCTCTTCTACAGCTCACTATTGCCCTTATAGTTCCAGATGACCTGATCTAATAAACGATGGATTCACTTTAAGGCAAGGCGCCTACAGTCTAAGTCATACAATCAAACCTGATTAAGTCTGACATGTTTGTCTATCAGAATCAACTTGTCTTGGATCATCTAACTTAAAATAAAATAGGAACTTAAAAAAAAATTCTTCAATGTTAATTATTTACTTTAAAATTAATAATATTTTTTATTATTAAATTATAAATATTTATCAAAAGTTTAATATTTATTGCTAAGTGTTTTTGCTTTAATTTAGTGTTTTTAAATTGTATTTTTAAGATATATTAGGACAAATAGAAACTATCTTTACTGCATTTTTTAATTTAATATTTTCAATAAAGGGTTTTAATTAGGGCTGTTATCAATTATTTTAAATTTAATCGTTAACTTTTGAAAAATTAGCGATTAATTAATCGTTAATTTCGATTAAAACCAAAAATTAAAATGTATGATGTCATAAGGGGCCGTCCATAAAGTACGTCACGCTCCAGAGGGGAGGGAGGGGGTTTAAGAAAGTGTGACATTTTGTGACAGGGGGGAGGGGGGTCCAACCATGTATGACGTCTAGGTGTTTTATATCAAATTTTAATTATTTTGTTAATAAAAAAACCATTTTTTTCGAAAGTGTGACGTACTTAAAGGGGGGGGGGTCAAGATTTGTGACAGTTTGCGAAAGGAGGGAGGGGGAGTTAAAAATGGTCAAAAATAGCGTGACGTACTTTATGGACGTCCCCTAAGTGTTAGAACCATGTTATGCAAAGCAAAATGTATCAACATTTTGAACATTCCCGTCAGTCAATAGTTTAAAAACAAAATGTTGGTGTATCGCCAGGAAATTTATTATTTATCGGTCACTGTTTTTTTAAATAATTTTTTGTTTTACTTTTTGACTTCCAATAATTTGTAAGTGATGGGTCGATTAATCGTTAAAAAATAATTTAATCGTTGACATTTTTTAACGATTAATCGAGAAATTAATCGTTAATTTCCGCAGCCCTATTTTTAATTTTTGATATCAACAAAGTCACTGAACAAATATTTGAGTAAAATCCCTATACATGTATTTGTAATATGTATTTTTATTTGTTTATATATGAACACTTAAAAACAATATGAGACAACTGCTAAGTGTGTCTAAGTTTACATATACAAGTTCGCCATTCATTTGGATGAACTCTTTGTGTTAGTTATCTGTACTGAAAAGTTGTCTTGTCTTATCTATACAGACGCTCCTTCTATACAGAAGAGTATGTCGTCAATAGACCATGCCAGTCTGTTGGCAAGAAACGCAGCGTTTACAGGCCACGGCAACGAGGGTTCCACTCACTACCCAGCCGCCTCTGTTTCAACTAGCGTTAGGAACCCATTCCGAGCTGGGTGGACTCAGGGACACCCTTGGCCCTAGGAACAAATCCCTGCCTTCACGGAGATTATAACCCGTGATCATCGGATCGCCAGCCGAGCACGCATGCCACGTGACCGCCATGATCTTGTCTTGCTTTCCGTTTCAAGCCATTACACCAAATCTTGTAAATTATATAATGTTGTGGAACCCATGAAGAGATCTGTGGAACTTCGTTCCAGTTTACTCACTATGTGGGAAGTGCGTTTATTTACCACACATTGTTTCCGACCGATATAGACATACAAGTTTGGAGTTGAATAAAATTGTAAAAATGAACGTGTGGGGGTAAGTTGTTACATTATCATCCTAGTCACAAGCGTATGTTCAGAAAATAGAAAAACAGAAATATAATGTCGACATTAGTAATAAGTAGTAAATATAAACACGTTTTTTGCTATTGACAATCTCAATGATATAGTTAACAAAAAGTATGACGCATTAATCTTCCGTATAGAAGGAGCGTCTATAATAAATAAAATAAATAAGATGCTATATTCTCAAACTGAGAATATAAGTATCTGAATGGGATTTTTTTCAATTTAGTTAAGAATATATCATTTTAAAGAGAATTTAATTTTATCTTAAGTTTGATTTTTCACAGTTAACTAGAATAGCAACGTCTATTTATCACTACTTACTACCCGTTGTTTTTTTTTAAATCCTAAACTTTGTTCAAAACATATTTAATCAACATACATTATGTGCAATGTATGTCACGTATGTCTGTCCCGTCTGTCTGTCCCTGACGTTACTAATTTTAGAAAGCAGCGCACCAAATTACTGTACCAAAAATAACTCTTTTCTAACATTCCACATACAATTGTGCAATACGAAAATAAATGAATAAAATATACATAAATAAAATAAATAAAAGTTCCTTATTACATTACTTTTTATTCTGATGTGTATTTTTTCAAATTAAATAGATTTCAGCTGAAATGTATTTATTTTGAAAACTTCCGTCATTTTTGACGGGTAATACACTAGTTTTAAAAATAATTTCTAAACGGGCATATAAAAGCAACACCAAAAAAAATCAAGTGCCACCTTTTTCACATTATATTTGTGTTTTTCAAAAAATAATGGTACGGATGAAACCAAAAGTCTCATTTAAAAGGGAAAATCCCTATAAACATGTTTTCGTCTTTTTAAATGTATGCAGGGTGCCTAAAGAGCGAAGTGGCTTTTCCCTTTTTAAGTGGTGTGAAACAATTCAGATGTTAAGGGTTCATAACGCACTACATTTTAGATGACCCATGAAATAACTCATTCAGTCAAGCCTCTAAACCTATGTTATTTGTGTCTTAGTGATTCGTCATGCCTAGTGGCTGGCGAAATGAGAGTGGTGGGTTCGAGTGTCTGTAAAGGAAGAGATTTGCTCCCGTGAAATTAGGGTGTCCATGAGCCCACCAGCTCCAAGATGTACCTGGCATTAGTTACAGTAAATACAGGCGGCTAGGAATTGTACCACATAATCCACCATAACCGTGGCATCTGAATGCTGCTTAACTTACCAGCGGTGGTCGGACATTTTTAAATCCATTATAATAACTTCACCGCCGTCTCTGTCTTTGGCCCGCCCGCCAGTCCGCCCGCGGAAAAACAGAAGTAAAAAATAACCCATTTCCCGTGAAGCCATTGAGCTGAAATTTGGCACACGGACCCGTGTCACCTAACAATGTATCGTATCAAAATTTCAGATCGATCGAACGTACCGTAATTAAATTAATGCATTTTTAGTTTATCTATATAAACTATATGTAGCGGTCGGTATCGTTTACATGTTACGGGTCACTTGACTTCAGGCCAGCCACCGGTGAACACATCTCGTGTTTAAACCAGGTAAACTGCCTTGAGTTTAGTTAACGCGTTGACACCACCCGTCCATGTCCACACCCCCCTCCCCCAGTTTTAAAGCCAGGGGAGATAATTTCGGTTTCAGTCTGTAAATGTGTGTCACTTTTGAACATAATCAATACTTTTAGTTATGTCTCATATATCAGGGATTTATAGTCAAAAACTTTGTTTTTACTGGGTTGTTTTATTACCCGAATGATTCGACCCCGGATGTTTCGACCCTGCAGTTTCGACTACAGGACGTTTCGAACCCTGGACGATTCGACCCCGGTTTGTTCAACCATGGACAGTTCGACCACCAACGATTCGACCTTGGTCGATTCGACCCCAACATGTTCTGCGCGTTCTAATATAGAACGTAGGACACACTTATTTTCTATATAGAAGAGGCGTCTGTAATGTCTCAATAAATTCGAGAAAATAAAAACGTAAAAAATTTAAAATATCCTTTTTATAGAATATAATATTAATTATTGTTAGAACACCAATTAACATTTATTCAGAACACTGTTAATATAATTAAAACTTAAATGAGTTTTCAACATTTCATTCACAATCTGTTTGAAATTTCTCAGACGTTTATTAATTTAAAATGTCTTCTATGACAAGAAATAGTTTCCCAAGTTATACAAGAATGCTGTTTAACTACAAGGTCTGTGCTTTGAAAGAGGTTTTTATCAATATCTTAAAAACTTTTTTTTTAAAAATTAAAATTCATCAAATTAAAAAATTTAATTGTTCAAATAATTGAACATTTATAGTTTGTATATAGTATATCTTCTTAGTCACGTCTCCGCCCAAAGTCAATTCAGGGTTCTGTGTGTGTGTGCCAAGCGGTCTACAATAAATTTATAATTTTTAAAAACATATTGACAACAGTTTTTATTAACCATTTTTTATTAACTCGCTTTCGTTCATGTGGATTTCTTTGTATGTCCACAGTTTTTCAAAACTGCCAGCGTAAAATTAAACCACTTCGGATGGTACTAGAGATCTCAAAATTTTACCACAGATAGATCTTGGAAAAGTTCCCGAAAAATTGTCCAGCCCTCGGGTCACTTGTTGATCTTGTAGATCTTGGTGTATACTCGCACTTAGACGTGTTTTGCTTCACCTCCATGAAACCAGGGACGTGAGTTTGGGTGACCACTAGGTCTTCGTCAGTCCAGGTAAGACCAAAACACACAAACAAGCAGTGGTTCTCAGACAGCATCTCTTGATTGGTCACTGTACAGTATAAAGTAAAAGTCTCACATATTTGGCTTTTTTTCACCATATAGCTTAAGAGGCCTTCCCACTTGGTTTTATCTTTAACATTATTAATACACCTTAAAATTTAATTTAGTTCTTCGATTTATAGAAAATAAAATTTTATAGCTTAACACTTTCCCTATGTTAATATAAGAATTTTACTTCTAATTTTTGATACAGAAGTCATAATATCATGATAATAAAAAACTAAATTATTCTGAATACACTAAGATTGTCTAATCTACAGCCATTTAAGCTGTTTAGCGTAAATGAAATGATTAATTTCATAACATAGAAAAAAAATTGTTACAAGATGAAAGCAGAAAACTTCAAGAACATTAATGGAAAGCTCTGAAATTTTTATTTCTAATATAGTAATAGATAATGTATTTTTTAGAATTTCCAATAAAGATTATATTTTATTATTAAAAACATCACATATTAATGTGAAAAGTGGCTTATTTCTGCTCCACCCACACAACTCATCTGATTTTCAGATACAATTTGTTTAAAATTAACTTTTTGTCGTGTGATAAATTAAGTGTGGTGAAAGTAAATTTTAATAAATTTCAGAAAAAGCAGACCTGCGTAGCTCAAATCAGTGGCTCTTTAAGCAGCCGGTCTGATGAATTATGTTAACCTTGTCGTCTTTTTAATTTGTGAAAGTCTCAGATTTTACCATCAGAGTTGATGCACAAATATATATATAAACATTATAATAATGAAATAAATAAACTACTTCTCTACGTTTTTCTCGTACTTTTTTATGTTAACGTTACTGTGTATTAATAATGTTAAAGATAAAACCAAGTGGGAAGGCCTCTTAAGCTATATGGTGAAAAAAAGCCAAATATGTGAGACTTTTACTTTATACGGTACAGTGTATTACGGAAGGTAAACACCGGTACAAATAATTATGTAAATTTGCGGTGTCACTTCCGGCAGGTGTAAAATAATAAATATGGCGTTATCAAAGTGAACTTGCAATGTCTTGTACTTGTATACTTAATGCATTCCTAAATAACATTTTATCATTCTAACAAAATGATTCATTCAAGACTCGACTAATTTAAAAATGTTAATGACCATAGACATCGTCATTCGATACACGTCGATCTGTTTTTTTAATATATTTTATAATATTGGCAAATCATTTCTTTGAAATGTATTACAACTTTCCTACCCTATACTTCAACCAAAGTGTTTTAGAATACAGAATAGCTATTAATTTACTTATAGCTTCAATTTGGAGCAGTTGATACATAATTTTAAAAGGAATGCATACAATAATTTACAAACATCCAAAAATAGTTTAACTAATTAAATTTAACAAAGAACTCGCGAAGTAACCTTTTGATAGAAACATTTACAATAAACTAGAAATAGACCGCTTCTGACTTCTGTCCATGACAATTAGTTAACATTGCATCAATAACAGTTGTTTGACATGATATTCATTCAAGAATCACATTACGTAATGTTCTTAATTTTTGGGAGATTGATTCTCTCCCATTTTATCTCTCTGGAACTAGTTCTCATTAATCCAACAATGAAATACTAAATGATATTTTATTTCATCTTTTAATTTGTTTATTATAACATATTTTAATTGCTCTTAATGGTACTCGAGGAAAAAAAAACCAATCAAAGTTACCGTTATCAGTGGCCTATGAAACATAAAAATATTTGTATAACAGAAAGAATTTTCTCCATGTTTACTTATAAGAAATGTGTGTATTTTAAATTTAAAACTAATAATACCTTACAAAAATATTTGCAATCTATAAATAATATCTTTAGTTAATTTTATTGTAATTTTTTCTGCTTATTTTAAGTATATTCATTAGAAATAACAATTACATTTATTTATAATAAGGTTGCATCAGTGGGGAAGCTAGAACTTTTGCCGCCCGGGGCGGTCTCCATGTGCCGCCCTTTTTTCGGGACCGTCCATAAATGACGTCACGCACCTGGGGTGGGGAAGGGAGTCATATAAATGTGACGATGTGTGACGAGGGGGGTGTGTTTGAGAAATATGACGTCACGTCAAAGCACGCAACTTCAAATAAAATTTCCACTTAAATATTGATTACTGAAACTTTATTTAATTACGTTTACGTAAAACGAGTGTTACGATATTAAAGTGCGAGCTTGCACTAAAAACATACTTAAATAACAAATATTTTATTTGAAAGTTACTTATTTTAAAATAAAAATACGTCTGTTATGGTGGGGGGTGGCAAAGCTTTATGACGTCATATTGAACGAGGGCTCTAAGTTTTTGTGACGACGAGTGACGAGGATGGAGGATGTGAAAAATCAGCAAAAATCGCGTGACGTCATTTATGGACGGTAAATTAATAGATTATATAAAGGTTTTTATAAATTAATAAACATTAATAAATAATTTTAATTGAAACGAAGTAAAGGTGGAGAACATGTTTACCATGTCATGCCATATTTATGATATGCATATAAATACACATTTATAAATGTACACTATACATTTCTTAAAGACCAAAAGAAAGTTACTGAGTCGCAGCCATGAGACAAAACATTTTC
>CALYLW010003070.1:0-18113 GCA_944989445.1 Ampullaceana balthica | reverse complement strand
GGTAGGGTGGGTGTTGTGGTGTTTGTTTGTGTTGGGTTGGTTGGGGGTTGGTTGGTTGTGTGGGTGGGTGTTTGGGGGGGTGGAATGTTGATTATGGGTATTTATTGGGAGGTTGGAGGGTAATATTGGATTTGAGGGATTAATTGGGGGTTGTAGGGGAATATAGGGATAGACTGGTTCACAATTCGGAAGGCGTTCCCAATTTCGGAATGTCTGTTTCAACATTCGGAAGAACTCTCTTCCATTTCGTAGACTGTTCTTTAAAATACAGAGGGGAGATGGGTCCTCACTTTCAGGGGGTGTTATGGTATATTGGGGAGGGGGGGTTAGGGGTAGAAGTTTGTGAGTTCTGGGGGTAACTAGCACACAATTCGTAAGACTGTTACACAATTTCGGAAGACGAATACACAATTTCGGAAGACTGTTCCACAAATTCGGAAGACTGTTCCCCGATTTTGGAAGACCGTTCAACAATTTCGGAAGACGGTTCAACAATTTCGGAAGACTGTTCCACAAATTCGGAAGACTGCTAAAAAATTTCGGAAGACTGAATTACCATTTCGGAAGACTGTTCCACAATTTCGGAAGACGGTTCCACAATTTCGGACGATTGATCTACAAATTCAGAAAACTTTTCCACAATTTCGGAAGACGGTTCCACAATTTCTGAAGACTGTTCAACAATTTTATAAGAATGTACCACAAATTCGGAAGACTGTTCCCCGATTTCGGAAGACGGTTCAACAATTTCGGACTACTGATCTACAAATTCGGAAAACTGTTCCACAATTTCGGAAGACGGTTCCACATCTTCTGAAGACTGTTCAACAATTTTAAAAGAATGTACCACAAATTCAAAAGACTGTTCCCCGATTTCGGAAGACGGTTCCACAATTTCGGACGACTGTTCCACAAATTCGGAAAGCTGTTACACAATTTCGGCAAACTGTTTCTCATATTCGGAAGACTGTTCCAAGATTTCGGGAGACGGTTCCACAATTTCGGAAGACTGTTCAACAATTTTTGAAGAATGTACCACAAATTCGGAAGACTGTTCCCCGATTTCAGAAGACGGTTCCACAATTTCGGACGACTGTTCCACAAATTCGGAAAACTGTTACACAATTTCGGAAGACTGTTCCTCATATTCGGAAGACTGATCCAAGATTTCGGAAGACGGTTCCACAATTTAGGAAGACTGTTCCACAATTTCGTAAGACTCTTCCACAAATTCGGAAGACTGTTACACGATTTCGGAAGACTGATTCACAATTTCGGAAGACTGTTCTACAATTTTGGAAGACTTTTCCACAAATTCGGAAGACTGATCCACAATTTCGGAAGAATGTTACACAATTTCGGAAGACTGTACAACAATTTCGTAAGACTGTTCAGCAATTTCGGAAGGCTGTTCCATAATTTGGGAAGACTCTTCCACGATTTTGGAAGACTGTTCCACAATTTCGGAAGACTGTTACACGATTTCGAAGACTGATCCACAATTTCGGAAGACTCTTCCACAAATTCGGAAGACTGTTACACGATTATGGAAGACTGATCCACAATTTAGGAAAACTGTTACACAATTTCGGAAGACGGTTCCACATTTTCGGAAAACTGTTCCACAAATTCGGAAAACTGTTTCCCGATTTCGGAAGACTGATCCATAATTTCGGAAGACTGTTCAAAAATTTCGGAAGACTGTTCTAAAATTTCGGAAGACGCTTTCACAATATCGGAAGACTGTTCCACAAATTCGGAAGACTGTTCCACAATTTCGGAAGACTGTTCCACAATTTCGGGAGATGGTTCCACAATTTCGGAAGACTATTCCACAATTTCGGAAGACTGTTACACGATTTCGGAAGACTGATCCACAATTCGTAAGACTGTTACACAATTTCGGAAGACGAATACACAATTTCGGAAGACTGTTCCACAAATTCGGAAGACTGTTCCCCGATTTTGGAAGATCGTTCAACAATTTCGGAAGACGGTTCAACAATTTCGGAAGACTGTTCCACAAATTCGGAAGACTGCTAAAAAATTTCGGAAGACTGAATTACCATTTCGGAAGACTGTTCCACAATTTCGGAAGACGGTTCCACAATTTCGGACGATTGATCTACAAATTCAGGAAACTTTTCCACAATTTCGGAAGACGGTTCCACAATTTCTGAAGACTGTTCAACACTTTTATAAGAATGTACCACAAATTCGGAAGACTGTTCCCCGATTTCGGAAGACGGTTCAACAATTTCGGACTACTGATCTACAAATTCGGAAAACTGTTCCACAATTTCGGAAGACGGTTCCACAATTTCTGAAGACTGTTCAACAATTTTAAAAGAATGTACCACAAATTCAAAAGACTGTTCCCCGATTTCGGAAGACGGTTCCACAATTTCGGACGACTGTTCCACAAATTCGGAAAGCTGTTACACAATTTCGGAAAACTGTTCCTCATATTCGGAAGACTGTTCCAAGATTTCGGGAGACGGTTCCACAATTTCGGAAGACTGTTCAACAATTTTTGAAGAATGTACCACAAATTCGGAAGACTGTTCCCCGATTTCAGAAGACGGTTCCACAATTTCGAACGACTGTTCCACAAATTCGGAAAACTGTTACACAATTTCGGAAGACTGTTCCTCATATTCGGAAGACTGATCCAAGATTTCGGAAGACGGTTCCACAATTTAGGAAGACTGTTCCACAATTTCGTAAGACTCTTCCACAAATTCGGAAGACTGTTACACGATTTCGGAAGACTGATTCACAATTTCGGAAGACTGTTCTACAATTTTGGAAGACTTTTCCACAAATTCGGAAGACTGATCCACAATTTCGGAAGAATGTTACACAATTTCGGAAGACTGTACAACAATTTCGTAAGACTGTTCAGCAATTTCGGAAGGCTGTTCCATAATTTGGGAAGACTGTTCCACGATTTTGGAAGACTGTTCCACAATTTCGGAAGACTGTTACACGATTTCGAAGACTGATCCACAATTTCGGAAGACTCTTCCACAAATTCGGAAGACTGTTACACGATTATGGAAGACTGATCCACATTTTCGGAAAACTTTTCCACAAATTCGGAAAACTGTTTCCCGATTTCGGAAGACTGATCCATAATTTCGGAAGACTGTTCAACAATTTCGGAAGACTGTTCTAAAATTTCGGAAGACGCTTTCACAATATCGGAAGACTGTTCCACAAATTCGGAAGACTGTTCAACAATTTCGGAAGACTGTTCCATAATTCTGGAAGACTCTTCCACAAATTCGGAAGACTGTTACACGATTTCGGAAGATTGATCCACAATTTCGGAAGACTGTTCCACAATTTCGGAAGACTGTTCAACAATTTCGGAAGCCTGTTCTACAATTTTGGAAGACGGTTCCACAATTTCGGAAGACTGTTCCACAAATTCGAAAGACTGTTCAACAACTTCGGAACACTGTTCCACAATTTCGGAAGACTGTTCCACAATTCCGGAAGACTCTTCCAAAAATTCGGAAGACTGTTACACGATTTCGGAAGACTGACCCACAATTGAGGAAGACTGTTCCATAAAATCGGAAGACTGCTCAACAATTTCGGAAGGCTGTTCAACAATTTCGGAAGACTGTTCCACAATTTCGGAAGACTGTTCCACAATTTCGGGAGATGGTTCCACAATTTGGGAAGACTATTCCACAATTTCGGAAAACTGTTCCTCATATTCGGAAGACTGTTCCAAGATTTCGGGAGACGGTTCCACAATTTCGGAAGACTGTTCAACAATTTTTGAAGAATGTACCACAAATTCGGAAGACTGTTCCCCGATTTCAGAAGACGGTTCCACAATTTCGAACAACTGTTCCACAAATTCGGAAAACTGTTACACAATTTCGGAAGACTGTTCCTCATATTCGGAAGACTGATCCAAGATTTCGGAAGACGGTTCCACAATTTAGGAAGACTGTTCCACAATTTCGTAAGACTCTTCCACAAATTCGGAAGACTGTTACACGATTTCGGAAGACTGATTCACAATTTCGGAAGACTGTTCTACAATTTTGGAAGACTTTTCCACAAATTCGGAAGACTGATCCACAATTTCGGAAGAATGTTACACAATTTCGGAAGACTGTACAACAATTTCGTAAGACTGTTCAGCAATTTCGGAAGGCTGTTCCATAATTTGGGAAGACTGTTCCACGATTTTGGAAGACTGTTCCACAATTTCGGAAGACTGTTACACGATTTCGAAGACTGATCCACAATTTCGGAAGACTCTTCCACAAATTCGGAAGACTGTTACACGATTATGGAAGACTGATCCACATTTTCGGAAAACTGTTCCACAAATTCGGAAAACTGTTTCCCGATTTCGGAAGACTGATCCATAATTTCGGAAGACTGTTCAACAATTTCGGAAGACTGTTCTAAAATTTCGGAAGACGCTTTCACAATATCGGAAGACTGTTCCACAAATTCGGAAGACTGTTCAACAATTTCGGAAGACTGTTCCATAATTCTGGAAGACTCTTCCACAAATTCGGAAGACTGTTACACGATTTCGGAAGATTGATCCACAATTTCGGAAGACTGTTCCACAATTTCGGAAGACTGTTCAACAATTTCGGAAGCCTGTTCTACAATTTTGGAAGACGGTTCCACAATTTCGGAAGACTGTTCCACAAATTCGAAAGACTGTTCAACAACTTCGGAACACTGTTCCACAATTTCGGAAGACTGTTCCACAATTCCGGAAGACTCTTCCAAAAATTCGGAAGACTGTTACACGATTTCGGAAGACTGACCCACAATTGAGGAAGACTGTTCCATAAAATCGGAAGACTGCTCAACAATTTCGGAAGGCTGTTCAACAATTTCGGAAGACTGTTCCACAATTTCGGAAGACTGTTCCACAATTTCGGGAGATGGTTCCACAATTTGGGAAGACTATTCCACAATTTCGGAAGACTGTTACACGATTTCGGAAGACTGATTCACAATTCGTAAGACTGTTACACAATTTCGGAAGACGAATACACAATTTCGGAAGACTGTTCCCCGATTTTGGAAGACGGTTTCTACAATTTCGGACGACTGTTCCACAAATTCGGAAAACTGTTACACAATTTCGAAAGACGGTTCCACAATTTCGGAAGACTGTGCCACAATTTCGTAAGACTCTTCCACAAATTCGGAAGACTGTTAGACGATTTCGGAAGACTGATTCACAATTTCGGAAGACTGTTCTACAATTTTGGAAGACTTTTCCACAAATTCGGAAGACTGATCAACAATTTCGGAAGACTGTTCTACAATTTCGGAAGGCTGTTCCATAATTTGATAAGACTCTTCCACTATTTTGGAAGACTGTTCCACAATTTCGAAAGACTGTTCAACAATTTCGGAAGACTGTTACACGATTTCGGAAGACTGTTCACACAATTTCGGAAAAATTTTACACAATTTTGAAAGACGGTTCCACAATTTCGGAAGACTGTGCCACAATTTCGTAAGACTCTTCCACAAATTCGGAAGACTGTTAGACGATTTCGGAAGACTGATTCACAATTTCGGAAGACTCTTCCACAAATTCGGAAGACTGTTACACGATTTCGGAAGACTGATCCACAATTTCGGAAGACTGTTCCACAATTTCGGAAGACTGTTCAACAATTTCGGAAGCCTGTTCTACAATTTTGGAAGACGGTTCCACAATTTCGGAAGACTGTTCCACAAATTCGGAAGACTGTTCAACAATTTCGGAAGACTGTTCCACAATTCCGGAAGACTCTTCCAAAAATTCGGAAGACTGTTACACGATTTCGGAAGACAGACCCACAATTTAGGAAGACTGTTCCACAAATTCGGAAGACTGTTACACGATTTCAGAAGACTGTTACACGATTTCGGAAGACTGTTCACACAATTTCGGAAAAATTTTACACAATTTTGAAAGACGGTTCCACAATTTCAAAAGACTGTGCCAGAATTTCGTAAGACTCTTCCACAAATTCGGAAGACTGTTACATGATTTCGGAAAACTGATTTACAATTTCGGAAGACTGTTCTACAATTTTGGAAGACTTTTCCACAAATTCGGAAGACTGATCCACAATTTCGGAAGAATGTTAAACAATTTCGGAAGACTGTACAACAATTTCTTAAGACTGTTCAGCAATTTCGGAAGGCTGTTCCATAATTTGGGAAGACTCTTCCACGATTTTGGAAGACTGTTCCACAATTTCGGAAGAATGTTACACAAATTAGGAAAACTGTTACACAATTTCGGAAGACGGTTCCACATTTTCGGAAAACTGTTTCCCGATTTTGGAAGACTGATCCATAATTTCGGAAGACTGTTCAACAATTTCGGAAGACTGTTCTAAAATTTCGGAAGACGGTTTCACAATTTCGGAAGACTGTTCCACAAATTCGGAAGACTGTTCAACAATTTCGGAAGACTGTTCCATAATTCCGGAAGACTCTTCCACAAATTCGGAAGACTGTTACACGATTTCGGAAAACTGATCCACAATTTCGGAAGAATGTTCCACAATTTCGGAAGACTGTTCAACAATTTCGGAAGACTGTTCCACAAATTCGGAAGACTGTTCCCCGATTTCGGAAGACGGTTCCACAATTTCGGACGACTGTTCCACAAATTCGGAAAACTGTTACACAATTTCGGAAGACTGTTACACGATTTCGGAAGACTGATAATCAATTCGGAAGACTGATACACAATTTCGGAAGACAGTTCCACAAATTCGGAAGACTGTTACACAATTTCGGAAGACGGTTCCACAATTTTAGAAGACTTTTCCACAAAGTCGGAAGACTGTTCCCCTATTTCGAAAGACGGTTCCACAATTTCGAAAGACTGATCCACAATTTCGGAAGAATGTTACACAATTTCGGAAGACTGTACAACAATTTCGTAAGACTGTTCAACAATATCGGAAGGCTGTTCCATAATTTGGGAAGAATCTTCCACAAATTCGGAAGACTGTTCCACAATTTTGGAAGACGGTTCCAAAATTTCGGAAGACTGTTCCAAAAATTCGGAAGACTGTTCAACAATTTCGGAAGACTGTTCCACAATTTCGTAAGATTGTTCCACAATTTCGGAAGACTGTTACATGATTTCGAAGACTGATCCACAATTTCGGAAGACTGTTCTACAATTTCGGAAGACTGTTCAACAATTTCTGAAGGCTGTTCCACAATTTCGGAAGACTCTTCCACAAATTCGGAAGACTGTTACACGATTATGGAAGACTGATCCACAATTTAGGAAAACTGTTACACAATTTCGGAAGACGGTTCCACATTTTCGGAAAACTGTTCCACAAATTCGGAAAACTGTTTCCCGATTTCGGAAGACTGATCCATAATTTCGGAAGACTGTTCAACAATTTCGGAAGACTGTTCTAAAATTTCGGAAGACGGTTTCACAATTTCGGAAGACTGTTCCACAAATTCGGAAGACTGTTCAACAATTTCGGAAGACTGTTCCATAATTCCGTAGACTCTTCCACAAATTCGGAAGACTGTTACACGATTTCGGAAGACTGATCCACAATTTCGGAAGACTGTTCCACAATTTCGGAAGACTGTTCAACAATTTCGGAAGCCTGTTCTACAATTTTGGAAGACGGTTCCACAATTTTGGAAGACTGTTCCACAAATTCGGAAGACTGTTCAACAATTTCGGAAGACTGTTCCACAATTCCGGAAGACTCTTCCAAAAATTCGGAAGACTGTTACAAAATTTCGGAAGACTGACCCACAATTGAGGAAGACTGTTCCATAAAATCGGAAGACTGCTCAACAATTTCGGAAGGCTGTTCAACAATTTCGGAAGACTGTTCCACAATTTCGGAAGACTGTTCCACAATTTCGGGAGATGGTTCCACAATTTCGGAAGACTATTCCACAATTTCGGAAGACTGTTACACGATTTCGGAAGACTGATCCACAATTCGTAAGACTGTTACACAATTTCGGAAGACGAATACACAATTTCGGAAGACTGTTCCACAAATTCGGAAGACTGTTCCCCGATTTTGGAAGACCGTTCAACAATTTCAGAAGACTGTTCCACAAACTCGGAAGACTGTTACACAATTTCGGAAGACGGTTCAACAATTTCGGAAGACTGTTTCACAAATTCGGAAGACTGTTAAACAATTTCGGAAGATTGAATTACAATTTCGGAAGACTGTTCCACAATTTCGGACGACTGATCTACAAATTCGGAAAACTGTTCCACAATTTCGGAAGACGGTTCCACAATTTCGGAAGACTGTTCAACAGTTTTAAAAGAATGTATCACAAATTAGGAAGACTGTTCTCCGATTTCGGAAGACGGTTCCACAATTTCGGACGACTGTTCCACAAATTCGGAAAACTGTTACACAATTTCGGAAGACTGTTCCTCATATTCGGAAGACTGTTCCAAGATTTCGGAAGACGATTCCACAATTTCGGAAGACTGTTCAACAATTTTGGAAGAATGTACCACAAATTCGGAAGACTGTTCCCCGATTTCGGAAGACGGTTCCACAATTTCGGACGACTGTTCCACAAATTCGGAAAACTGTTACACTATTTCGGAAGACTGTTCCTCATATTCGGAAGACTGATCCAAGATTTCGGAAGACGGTTCCACAATTTCGGAAGACTGTTCCACAATTTTGAAAGACTCTTCCCCAAATTCGGAAGACTGTTACACGATTTCGGAAAACTGTTACACGATTTCGGATGACTGTTACACGATTTCGGAAGACTGTTCACACAATTTCGGAAATATTTTACACAATTTTGAAAGACGGTTCCACAATTTTGGAAGACTGTGCCACAATTTCGTTAGACTCTTCCACAAATTCGGAAGACTGTTACACGATTTCGGAAGACTGATTCACAATTTCGGAAGACTGTTCTACAAATTTGGAAGACTTTTCCACAAATTCGGAAGACTGATCCACAATTTCGGAAGAATGTTACACAATTTCGGAAGACTGTACAACAATTTTGTAAGACTGTTCAGAAATTTTGGAAGGCTGTTCCATAATTTGGGAAGACTCTTCCACGATTTTGGAAGACTGTTCCACAATTTCGGAAGAATGTTACACAAATTAGCAAAACTGTTACACAATTTCGGAAGACGGTTCCACATTTTCGGAAAACTGTTCCACAAATTTGGAAAACTGTTTCCCGATTTCGGAAGACTGATCCATAATTTCGGAAGACTGTTCAACAATTTCGGAAGACTGTTCAACAATTTCGGAAGACTGTTCCATAATTCCGGAAGACTCTTCTACAAATTCGGAAGGCTGTTACACGATTTTGGAAGACGGTTCCACAATTTGGGAAGACTGTTCCACAATTTCGGAAGACTGTTCAACAATTTCGGAAGACTGTTCCACAATTTCGGGAGATGGTTCCACAATTTCCGAAGACTATTCCAAAATTTCGGAAGACTGTTACACGATTTCGGAAGACTGATCCACAATTCGTAAGACTGTTACACAATTTCGGAAGACGAATACACAATTTCGGAAGACTGTTCCACAAATTCGGAAGACTGTTCCCCGATTTCGGAAGACCGTTCCACAATTTCGGAAGACTGTTCTACAATTTCGGAAGACTGTTCAACAATTTCTGAAGGCTGTTCCACAATTTCGGAAGACTCTTCCACAAATTCGGAAGACTGTTACACGATTATGGAAGACTGATCCACAATTTAGGAAAACTGTTACACAATTTCGGAAGACGGTTCCACATTTTCGGAAAACTGTTCCACAAATTCGGAAAACTGTTTCCCGATTTCGGAAGACTGATCCATAATTTCGGAAGACTGTTCAACAATTTCGGAAGACTGTTCTAAAATTTCGGAAGACGGTTTCACAATTTCGGAAGACTGTTCCACAAATTCGGAAGACTGTTCAACAATTTCGGAAGACTGTTCCATAATTCCGTAGACTCTTCCACAAATTCGGAAGACTGTTACACGATTTCGGAAGACTGATCCACAATTTCGGAAGACTGTTCCACAATTTCGGAAGACTGTTCAACAATTTCGGAAGCCTGTTCTACAATTTTGGAAGACGGTTCCACAATTTTGGAAGACTGTTCCACAAATTCGGAAGACTGTTCAACAATTTCGGAAGACTGTTCCACAATTCCGGAAGACTCTTCCAAAAATTCGGAAGACTGTTACACGATTTCGGAAGACTGACCCACAATTGAGGAAGACTGTTCCATAAAATCGGAAGACTGCTCAACAATTTCGGAAGGCTGTTCAACAATTTCGGAAGACTGTTCCACAATTTCGGAAGACTGTTCCACAATTTCGGGAGATGGTTCCACAATTTCGGAAGACTATTCCACAATTTCGGAAGACTGTTACACGATTTCGGAAGACTGATCCACAATTCGTAAGACTGTTACACAATTTCGGAAGACGAATACACAATTTCGGAAGACTGTTCCACAAATTCGGAAGACTGTTCCCCGATTTTGGAAGACCGTTCAACAATTTCAGAAGACTGTTCCACAAACTCGGAAGACTGTTACACAATTTCGGAAGACGGTTCAACAATTTCGGAAGACTGTTTCACAAATTCGGAAGACTGTTAAACAATTTCGGAAGACTGAATTACAATTTCGGAAGACTGTTCCACAATTTCGGACGACTGATCTACAAATTCGGAAAACTGTTCCACAATTTCGGAAGACGGTTCCACAATTTCGGAAGACTGTTCAACAGTTTTAAAAGAATGTATCACAAATTAGGAAGACTGTTCTCCGATTTCGGAAGACGGTTCCACAATTTCGGACGACTGTTCCACAAATTCGGAAAACTGTTACACAATTTCGGAAGACTGTTCCTCATATTCGGAAGACTGTTCCAAGATTTCGGAAGACGATTCCACAATTTCGGAAGACTGTTCAACAATTTTGGAAGAATGTACCACAAATTCGGAAGACTGTTCCCTGATTTCGGAAGACGGTTCCACAATTTCGGACGACTGTTCCACAAATTCGGAAAACTGTTACACTATTTCGGAAGACTGTTCCTCATATTCGGAAGACTGATCCAAGATTTCGGAAGACGGTTCCACAATTTCGGAAGACTGTTCCACAATTTTGAAAGACTCTTCCCCAAATTCGGAAGACTGTTACACGATTTCGGAAAACTGTTACACGATTTCGGATGACTGTTACACGATTTCGGAAGACTGTTCACACAATTTCGGAAATATTTTACACAATTTTGAAAGACGGTTCCACAATTTTGGAAGACTGTGCCACAATTTCGTTAGACTCTTCCACAAATTCGGAAGACTGTTACACGATTTCGGAAGACTGATTCACAATTTCGGAAGACTGTTCTACAAATTTGGAAGACTTTTCCACAAATTCGGAAGACTGATCCACAATTTCGGAAGAATGTTACACAATTTCGGAAGACTGTACAACAATTTTGTAAGACTGTTCAGAAATTTTGGAAGGCTGTTCCATAATTTGGGAAGACTCTTCCACGATTTTGGAAGACTGTTCCACAATTTCGGAAGAATGTTACACAAATTAGCAAAACTGTTACACAATTTCGGAAGACGGTTCCACATTTTCGGAAAACTGTTCCACAAATTTGGAAAACTGTTTCCCGATTTCGGAAGACTGATCCATAATTTCGGAAGACTGTTCAACAATTTCGGAAGACTGTTCAACAATTTCGGAAGACTGTTCCATAATTCCGGAAGACTCTTCTACAAATTCGGAAGGCTGTTACACGATTTTGGAAGACGGTTCCACAATTTGGGAAGACTGTTCCACAATTTCGGAAGACTGTTCAACAATTTCGGAAGACTGTTCCACAATTTCGGGAGATGGTTCCACAATTTCCGAAGACTATTCCAAAATTTCGGAAGACTGTTACACGATTTCGGAAGACTGATCCACAATTCGTAAGACTGTTACACAATTTCGGAAGACGAATACACAATTTCGGAAGACTGTTCCACAAATTCGGAAGACTGTTCCCCGATTTCGGAAGACCGTTCCAAAATTTCAGAAGACTGTTCCACAAACTCGGAAGACTGTTCAACAATTTTGGGAGACTGTACCACAAATTAGGAAGACTGTTCCCCGATTTCGGAAGACGGTTCAACAATTTCGGACGACTGATCTACAAATTCGGAAAACTTTTCCACAATTTCGGAAGACGGTTCCACAATTTCGGAAGACTGTTCAACAATTTTAAAAGAATGTACCACAAATTCGGAAGATTGTTCCCCGATTTCGGAAGACGGTTCCACAATTTCAAACGACTGTTCCACACATTCGGAAAACTGTTACACAATTTCGGAAGATTGTTCCTCATATTCGGAAGACTGTTCCAAGATTTCGGAAGACGGTTCCACAATTTCGGAAGACTGTTCAACAATTTTGGAAGAATGTACCACAAATTCGGAAGACTGTTCCCCGATTTCGGAAGACGGTTCCACAATTTCGGACGACTGTTCCACAAATTCGGAAAACTGTTACACAATTTCGGAAGACTGTTCCTCATATTCGGAAGACTGATCCAAGATTTCGGAAGACGGTTCCACAATTTCGGAAGACTGTTCCACAATTTCGAAAGACTCTTCCACAAATTCGGAAGACTGTTACACGATTTCGGAAGACTGTTCACACAATTTCGGAAAAATTTTACACAATTTTGAAAGACGGTTCCACAATTTCGGAAGACTGTGCCACAATTTCGTAAGACTCTTCCACAAATTCGGAAGACTGTTACACGATTTCGGAAGACTGATTCACAATTTCGGAAGACTGTTCTACAATTTTGGAAGACTTTTCCACAAATTCGGAAGACTGATCCACAATTTCGGAAGAATGTTACACAATTTCGGAAGACTGTACAACAATTTCGTAAGACTGTTCAGCAATTTCCGAAGGCTGTTCCATAATTTGGGAAGACTCTTCCACGATTTTGGAAGACTGTTCCACAATTTCGGAAGAATGTTACACAAATTCGGAAGACTGTTACACGATTTTGGAAGACTGTTACACGATTTCGGAAGACTGATTCACAATTTCGGAAGACTGTTCCACAATTTTGAAAGACTCTTCCACAAATTCGGAAGACTGTTACACGATTTCGGAAGACTGTTACACGATTTCGGAAGACTGTTCACACAATTTCGGAAAAATTTTACACAATTTTGAAAGACGGTTCCACAATTTCGGAAGACTGTGCCACAATTTCGTAAGACTCTTCCACAAATTCGGAAGACTGTTACACGATTTCGGAAGACTGATTGACAATTTCAGAAGACTGTTCTACAATTTTGGAAGACTTTTCCACAAATTCGGAAGACTGATCCACAATTTCGGAAGAATGTTACACAATTTCGGAAGACTGTACAACAATTTCGTAAGACTGTTCAGCAATTTCGGAAGGCTGTTCCATAATTTGGGAAGACTCTTCCACGATTTCGAAGACTGATCCACAATTTCGGAAGACAGTTCTACAATTTCGGAAGACTGTTCAACAATTTCGGAAGGCTGTTCCACAATATCGGAAGACTCTTCCACAAATTCGGAAGACTGTCACACGATTTCGGAAGACTGATCCACAATTTCGGAAAACTGTTACACAATTTCGGAAGACGGTTCTACAATTTCGGAAGACTGTTTTACAATTTCGGAAGAAATTTCCACAATTTCGGAAGACTGTTCAATAATTTCGGAAGACTGTTCCACAATTTCGGAAGACTGTCCCACAATTTCGGAAGTCTCTTCCACAAATTCGGAAGACTGTTACACGATTTCGGAGACTGATCCACAATTTCGGAAGACTGTTCCACAAATTCGGAAGACTGTTCCCCGATTTCGGAAGACTGTTCCACAATTTCGGAAGACTGTTCAACAATTTCGGAAGACTGTTCCACAATTTCGGAAGACTGTTCCACAATTTCGGGTGATGGTTCCACAATTTGGGAAGACTGTTCAACAATTTCGAAAGACTGTTACACGATTTCGGAAGACTGATCCACAATTTCGGAAAACTGTTACACAATTTCGGAAGACGGTTATACAATTTCGGAAGACCTTTTTACAATTTCGGAAGACTGTCCCACAATTTCGGAAGTCTCTTCCCCTAATTCGGAAGACTTTTACCCGATTTCGGAGACTGATCCACAATTTGGGAAGACTGTTCAACAATTTCGAAAGACTGTTACACGATTTCAGAAGACTGATCCACAATTCGTAAGACTTTTACACAATTTCTGAAGATGAATACACAATTTAGGAAGACTGTTCCACAAATTCGGAAGACTGTTCCTCGATTTCGGAAGACTGATCCACAATTTCGGAAGGCTGTTCCCCAATTTCGGAAGACTCTTCCACAAATTCGGAAGACTGTTACACGATTTCGGAAGACTGATCCACAATTTTGGAAGACTTTTCCATAAATTCGGAAGACTGTTCCCCCATTTCGGAAGACTGTTCCACAAATTCTGAAGACTGATCCACAATTTGGGAAGAATGTTACACAATTTCGGAAGACTGTACAACAATTTCGTAAAAATTTTCAACAATTTCGGAAGGCTGTTCCATAATTTGGGAAGACTCTTCCACGATTTCGGAAGACTGTTCCACAATTTTGGAAGAATGTTACACAATTTTGGAAAACGGTTCCAAAATTTTGGAAGACTGTTTCCCGATTTCGGAAGACTGATTCATAATTTCGCAAGACTGTTAAACAATTTCGGAAGACTGTTCTAAAATTTCGGAAGACGGTTTCACAATTTCGGAAGACTGTTCCAAAAATTCGGAAGACTGTTCAACAATTTCGGAAGACTGTTCCACAATTTCGGAAGACTGTTCCACAATTGCGGAAGACTGTTACACGATTTCGAAGACTGATCCACAATTTCGGAAGACTGTTCCACAATTTCGGAAGACTGTCACACGATTTCGGAAGACTGTCACACGATTTCGGAAGACTGATCCACAATTTCGGAAGACTGTTACATAATTTCGGAAGACTGTTCAACATATTCGGAAGGCTGTTCCACAATTTCGGAAGACTCTTCCACAAATTCGGAAGACTGTTATACGATTATGGAAGACTGATCCACAATTTTGGAAAACTGTTACACAATTTCGGAAGACGGTTCCGAATTTTCGCAAGACTGTTTCACAAATTCGGAAGACTGTTTCCGGATTTCGGAAGACTGATCCATAATTTCGGAAGACTGTTCAACAAATTCAGAAGACTGTTCCACAATTTCGGAAGACTGTTCAACATTTTCGGAAGGCTGTTCCACAATTTCGGAAGACTGTTCAACAATTTCGGAAGACTGTTCCACAATTTCGGAAGACTGTTCCATAATTTCGGGAGATGATTCCACAATTTGGGAAGACTGTTCCCCAAATTCGGAAGACTTTACACGATTTCGGAAGACTGATCCACAATTTTGTTAAACTGTTACTCAATTTCGGAAGACGGTTCCACAATTTCGGAAGACTGATCCACAATTTCGGAAGAATGTTACACAATTTCGGAAGACTGTACAACAATTTCGTAAGACTGTTCAGCAATTTCGGAAGGCTGTTCCATAATTTGGGAAGACTCTTCCACGATTTCGAAGACTGATCCACAATTTCGGAAGACAGTTCTACAATTTCGGAAGACTGTTCAACAATTTCGGAAGGCTGTTCCACAATATCGGAAGACTCTTCCACAAATTCGGAAGACTGTCACACGATTTCGGAAGACTGATCCACAATTTCGGAAAACTGTTACACAATTTCGGAAGACGGTTCCACAATTTCGGAAGACTGTTTTACAATTTCGGAAGAATTTTCCACAATTTCGGAAGACTGTTCAATAATTTCGGAAGACTTTTCCACAATTTCGGAAGACTGTCCCACAATTTCGGAAGTCTCTTCCACAAATTCGGAAGACTGTTACACGATTTCGGAGACTGATCCACAATTTCGGAAGACTGTTCCACAAATTCGGAAGACTGTTCCCCGATTTCGGAAGACTGTTCCACAATTTCGGAAGACTGTTCAACAATTTCGGAAGACTGTTCCACAATTTCGGAAGACTGTTCCACAATTTCGGGAGATGGTTCCACAATTTGGGAAGACTGTTCAACAATTTCGAAAGACTGTTACACAATTTCGGAAGACTGATCCACAAATTCGGAAGACTTTTCTACAATTTCGGAAGACTGTCCCACAATTTCGGAAGACTCTTCCACAAATTCGGAAGACTGTTCCACAAATTCGGAAGACTGCTGCACAATTTCGGAAGACTGTTCCACAATTTTTGAAGACTTTTCCACAAATTCGGAAGACTGTTCCCCGATTTCGGAAGACTGTTCCACAATTTTGGAAGACTGATCCACAATTTCGGAAGAATGTTACATAATTTTGGTAGACTGTTCAACAATTTCGGAAGGCTGTTCCATAATTTGGGAAGACTCGTTCACGATTTCGGAAGACTGTTCCACAATTTCGGAAGAATGTTACACATTTTTGGAAGACGGTTCCAAAATTTCGGAAGACTGTTCCACAAATTCGGAAGACTGTTCAACAATTTCGGAAGACTGTTCCACAATTTCGTAAGACTGTTCCACAATTTCAGAAGACTGTTACACGATTTCGAAGACTGATCCACAATTTCGGAAGACTGTTACAATTTCGGAAGACTGTTCACAATTTCGGAAGACTGTTCCACAATTTCGGAAGACTGTTCACACAATTTCGGAAGACTGTTCCACAATTTCGGAAGACTGTTCACAATTTCGGAAGACTGTTCCACAATTTCGGAAGACTGTTCCACAATTTCGGAAGACTGTTCACAATTTCGGAAGACTGTTCCACAATTTCGGAAGACTGTTCCACAATTTCGGAAGACTGTTCCACAATTTCGGAAGACTGTTCCACAATTTCGGAAGACTGTTCCACAATTTCGGAAGACTGTTCCACAATTTCGGAAGACTGTTCCACAATTTCGGAAGACTGTTCCACAATTTCGGAAGACTGTTCACAATTTCGGAAGACTGTTCCACAATTTCGGAAGACTGTTCCACAATTTCGGAAGACTGTTCCACAATTTCGGAAGACTGTTCCATCAATTTCGAAAGACTGTTCAACAATTTCGGAAGACTGTTCCACAATTTCGGAAGACTGTTCAACAATTTCGGAAGGCTGTTCCACAATTTCGGAAGACTGTTAAACAATTTCGGAAGAACTTCCACATTTTCGGGAGATGGTTCCACAATTTGGGAAGACTGTTCCCCAAATTCGGAAGACTGTTACACGATTTCGGAAGACTGATCCACAATTCGTAAATTGTGGAACAGTCTTCCGAAATTGTGGAACCGTCTTCCAAAATCTTGGAACAGTCTTCCGAATATGTGGAACAGTCTTCCGAAATTGTGGAACAGTATTCCGAAATTGTTGAAAAGTCTACCGAATTTGTGGAACAGTCTTCCGAAAGTTGTGGAACCGTCTTCCGAAATTGTGGATCACTCTCCGAAATCGTGTAACAGACTTCCGAATATGTGGAAGTGTTTTCCGAAATTGTGGAACAGCCTTCCGAAATTGTTGAACAATCTTCCAAAATTGTGGACAGTCTTCCGAAATTGTGGAACGGTCTTCCGAAATTGTTGAACAGTCATCCGAAATTGTGGATCAGTCTCCGAAATCGTGAAACAGTCTTGCGAATTTGTGGAATAGTCTTCCGAAAATGTGTAACAACTCTTCCGAATTTGTGGAACAGTCTTCTGAAATTGTGTAACAATTCTTCCGAATTTGTGGAAGAGTCTTCCGAAATTGTGGAACAGTCTTCCGAAGTTGTGGAACCGTCTTCCTAAATTGTGGATCAGTCTCCGAAATCGTGTAACAGTCTTCCGAATTTGTGGTACAGTCTTCCAAAATTGTGGAAAAGTCTTCCGAAAATGTAAAACAGTCTTCCGAAATTGTTGAACAGTCTTCCAAAATTGTGGATCAGTCTTCCGAAATCGTGTAACAATTCTTCCGAATTTGTGAAAGAGTCTTCCGAAATTGTGGAACAG